>OZ025259.1:36898841-37012656 GCA_964019135.1 Arenicola marina | reverse complement strand
CTGTGAATCCGTGAGGAGAGGGGGGGGGGCGCGTGACAACGCCGTGCTGCTCCAGTGTCTGGGAGAACTGTGAGTCACTGAGGAGAGGGGGGGGCCGTGACAACGCCGTGCTGCTCCAGTGTCTGGGAGAACCGTGAGTCCGTGAGGAGAGGGGGGGGGAGCGTGACAACGCCGTGCTGCTCCAGTGTCTGGGAGAACTGTGAGTCCGTGAGGAGAGGGGGGGGGGGTGTGACAACGCCGTGCTGCTCCAGTGTCTGGGAGAACTGTGAGTCCGTGAGGAGAGGGCGGGGGGGGGGCGCGTGACAACGCCGTGCTGCTCCAGTGTCTGGGAGAACTGTGAGTCCGTGAGGAGAGGGGGGGGGGCGTGACAACGCCGTGCTGCTCCAGTGTCTGGGAGAACTGTGAGTCCGTGAGAAGAGGGCGGTGGGGGGGGGGGGCGCGTGACAACGCCGTGCTGCTCCAGTGTCTGGGAGAACTGTGAGTGACTGAGGAGAGGTGGGGGGGGCGTGACAACGCCGTGCTGCTCCAGTGTCTGGGAGAACTGTGAGTCACTGAGGAGAGGGGGGGGGGGGGGTGTGACAACGCCGTGCTGCTCCAGTGTCTGGGAGAACTGTGAGTCCGTGAGGAGCGGGGGGGCTTGACAACGCCGTGCTGCTCCAGTGTCTGGGAGAACTGTGAGTCCGTGAGGAGAGGGGGAGGGGGTGTGACAACGCCGTGCTGCTCCAGTGTCTGGGAGAACTGTGAGTCACTGAGGAGAGGGGGGGGGGGGTGTGACAACGCCGTGCTGCTCCAGTGTCTGGGAGAATTGTGAGTCACTGAGGAGAGGGGGGGGGGTGACAACGCCGTGCTGCTCCAGTGTCTGGGAGAACTGTGAGTCCGTGAGGAGAGGGCGGGGGGGGGGGGGGGGCGCGTGACAACGCCGTGCTGCTCCAGTGTCTGGGAGAACTGTGAGTCCGTGAGGAGAGGGCGGGGGGTGGGGGCGCGTGACAACGCCGTGCTGCTCCAGTGTCTGGGAGAACTGTGAGTCACTGAGGAGGAGGGGGGGGGGGCGTGACAACGCCGTGCTGCTCCAGTGTCTGGGAGAACTGTGAGTCCGTGAGGAGCGGGGGGGCTTGACAACGCCGTGCTGCTCCAGTGTCTGGGAGAACTGTGAGTCCGTGAGGAGAGGGGGGGGGGGGGGTGACAACGCCGTGCTGCTCCAGTGTCTGGGAGAACTGTGAGTCACTGAGGAGAGGGGGGGCTTGACAACGCCGTGCTGCTCCAGTGTCTGGGAGAACTGTGAGTCCGTGAGGAGAGGGGGGGGGGGGTGTGACAACGCCGTGCTGCTCCAGTGTCTGGGAGAACTGTGAGTCCGTGAGGAGAGGGGGGGGGGTGTGACAACGCCGTGCTGCTCCAGTGTCTGGGAGAACTGTGAGTCACTGAGGAGAGGGGGGGGGGGGTGTGACAACGCCGTGCTGCTCCAGTGTCTGGGAGAACTGTGAGTCACTGAGGAGAGGGGGGGGGTGTGACAACGCCGTGCTGCTCCAGTGTCTGGGAGAACTGTGAGTCCGTGAGGAGAGGTGGGGGGGTGTGACAACGCCGTGCTGCTCCAGTGTCTGGGAGAACTGTGAGTCCGTGAGAAGAGGGCGGGGGGGGGGGGCGCGTGACAACGCCGTGCTGCTCCAGTGTCTGGGAGAACTGTGAGTCCGTGAGAAGAGGGCGGGGGGGGGGGGGGCGTGACAACGCCGTGCTGCTCCAGTGTCTGGGAGAACTGTGAGTCACTGAGGAGAGGGCGGGGGGGGGGTGTGACAACGCCGTGCTGCTCCAGTGTCTGGGAGAACTGTGAGTCACTGAGGAGGAGGGGGGGGGGGGGCGTGACAACGCCGTGCTGCTCCAGTGTCTGGGAGAACTGTGAGTCCGTGAGGAGCGGGGGGGCTTGACAACGCCGTGCTGCTCCAGTGTCTGGGAGAACTGTGAGTCCGTGAGGAGAGGGGGGGGGAGGGGGTGTGACAACGCCGTGCTGCTCCAGTGTCTGGGAGAACTGTGAGTCACTGAGGAGAGGGGGGGCTTGACAACGCCGTGCTGCTCCAGTGTCTGGGAGAACTGTGAGTCCGTGAGGAGAGGGGGGGGGGTGTGACAACGCCGTGCTGCTCCAGTGTCTGGGAGAACTGTGAGTCACTGAGGAGAGGGGGGGCTTGACAACGCCGTGCTGCTCCAGTGTCTGGGAGAACTGTGAGTCCGTGAGGAGAGGGGGGGGGGGTGTGACAACGCCGTGCTGCTCCAGTGTCTGGGAGAACTGTGAGTCCGTGAGGAGAGGGGGGGGGGTGTGACAACGCCGTGCTGCTCCAGTGTCTGGGAGAACTGTGAGTCACTGAGGAGAGGGGGGGGGGGGCGTGACAACGCCGTGCTGCTCCAGTGTCTGGGAGAACTGTGAGTCCGTGAGGAGAGGGGGGGGGTGTGACAACGCCGTGCTGCTCCAGTGTCTGGGAGAACTGTGAGTCCGTGAGGAGAGGGGGGGGGGGTGTGACAACGCCGTGCTGCTCCAGTGTCTGGGAGAACTGTGAGTCCGTGAGGAGAGGGGGGGGGGTGTGACAACGCCGTGCTGCTCCAGTGTCTGGGAGAACTGTGAGTCACTGAGGAGAGGGGGGGGGGTGTGACAACGCCGTGCTGCTCCAGTGTCTGGGAGAACTGTGAGTCCGTGAGGAGAGGGGGGGGGGTGTGACAACGCCGTGCTGCTCCAGTGTCTGGGAGAACTGTGAGTCCGTGAGGAGAGGGGGGGGGGGTGTGACAACGCCGTGCTGCTCCAGTGTCTGGGAGAACTGTGAGTCACTGAGGAGAGGGGGGGGGGGCGCAACAACGCCGTGCTGCTCCAGGGTCTGGGAGAACTGTGAGGAGGGGTAGTGGGGTGGGGGGGCTTGACAACGCCGTGCTGCTCCAGTGTCTGGGAGAACTGTGAGTCCGTGAGGAGAGGGAGGGCTTGACAACGCCGTGCTGCTCCAGTGTCTGGGAGAACTGTGAGTCCGTGAGGAGAGGGAGGGCTTGACAACGCCGTGCTGCTCCAGGGTCTGGAAGAACTGTGAGTCCGTGAGGAGGGGTGGGTGTGGGGGGGGGGGAGCTTGACAACGCCGTGCTGCTCTAGTTTCTGGGAGAACTGTGAGTCCGTGAGGGGGGGGGGGGCATGACAACTGTGATATTGACGAATACACGTTAAACGGGCAGAGGTTGTAATAGCTTGTTACTTGTTGTTACAATTCAATTCATTTCTTTACTTGGTCTACGACATGAAGATACACGCGTGTTGTCATGTAACAAAAAACACAGAAAGAGAAATTTTGCAAAAAGTATTCACACACGTAAGTTCATCGATAGGTGAGGTACCTAAGGTACCTAAGCAATGTATTTTTTTAATTGTCGACCAAATCATCGATAAATACGTTCAAGGGAGTTTGGCTCAGCGAATCCTTCTGTTTGATGCCAATGTTCGTTTTATATGCCTCCGTTATACCGGCGGAGAGATTTACGCTGTCCTGGGTTGTCATATATATGTTTTTTATGATGGAATAATAGTTTACGCCAACACCGACACGAAGTAGTTTTAAGAAAAGGTTGTTTCTCGGCACACTGTCGAAAGCTTTTATAAAATCAACGAAACAGCATTATAGTTTTGTTTTATTATGCTGTACGTATTTATTTATTAGGCCTTTGAGAGTGCACATATAAACAGTCGTTGTGAAACCTTTACGAAAAGCTGCTTCGTTGTCAGTTATTATGCCTCGTTGCTCTAGATAGTTGCTTAATCTGTTGTTTAGGACATTATTAAAACCTTTCCCGTTCCAGATACACCCACGACAAGCGGTATGACAAGGCCCTCTACATATACCTCAAGTAAGTCTCCCGCTGCCCCTCGGGCGCCATCTGCGGCACGACACACGCCTGTAACGGTGACGTGGCCGAGGACAACAGCCTAAATAAACACGGAATTGTTGAAGGATGCTAGTCTGTTGATTGACCGCCACGATATGTGGGTATTCCTGGCTTCACATCCAGCTCCTAGGTCTATATATAAGGACTGCCAAGACAGGAATCCAATGTATTGTGCCTTCAAAAGACAATGCCTGTTTATTGTTGTCTGGAGCAATGTATTCGCAACTGTTTGCCATTATCAAATATGGCGCCTGAAAACATAAACAGCGTAGGTTGTACGCAGGAGACAATTTGTTTGATAAAAAGTGAATTACAAAACTTTGCGCGGTGAAATTCTATGGAGCATGATGCGTTGATGCCCGACTTTGTTTGGATGTCGTGACTTAAGACATCCAGATTATGAGCCGTATATGTTGTTTGTGTGTCTAGGTTGAAGCACAAGGATGTGTTTGACCTGATCCACCGCCACAACCTGTTTGACTCCATCGACGGGAAGATCGTCTTGTTGATGGAGTTTGACGTCAATGCCGCCGTCAAACTCTTCCTGGACAACGTCGACAAGATACCGGTACAGTTGTTGTGTCTAGCTGTCCCTTTACTCTCAATCTTCCACTCTCTGCCTGCGGCTCACTCCGCTAGGGCTCTATTATATATCTGTTGTCGCCTACTCCCTCAATGCATGTTGACACTCGCTCACCAGGGCTGTGCTTCGCAAATTGATAGGAAAAATGCTAGTGCCGGGGACCCAGGCTAAGCCTAACGACACACGGTATCAGGTGATGCAACAAAATGTTCAGTCACGATTGTAACTTTTTCGAAAGCGTTCAAGATGTGTTTTGCTGTATTATACGCACATCTCGTTATTTTTTATTCGTGAAAATTATAATGGTGCAAGAAGTTACAGATGATTTGACCGTTTTTCAAGAATATTGAAATTTGCTCCCGGCCGACAGCAGCGGTAAAAGCGAAGCTTACGTAGCGCCACCGTGCGGGGAGCTTGTCAATCTTCCTGTCCTAGGTCAAGGCTAAGGATAGTGGAATTCCCTTGAGCATAACATACAAATGTAATCGACGTGTATGTGACGGAAGTTGGGACGGTGTCATGTGTTATTTGTATTAAAGTAACGAAACAGCAAGAAAATGTCATATTATATTTGCTAATTTTATCCATTGGTCAATCGTTTTGTCTTCATATATCCTCCTGTTTACTAATGTGTTGCGATGTTTTGATGTGAGAAAATTGTAGCTAACTTGATCCCCCAAAGCCTGTGTCCCCTAATCGCACTCTGTGTGAACTTTTGACCTTTAGGTGGACAAGGTCGTTCACCAGTTGGAACAGAGACCAGAGTTTCAACACGCGGTAAGTAATCGGTTAACATTGTTATGATGTCCCCACGGCCTTTCAACGTGTCTCTATACTGACAGCGATTCTGATTTCTGATGACGCGTTTCATTGAGCTGTGAGGGGACATGAACAGGCATTGTATAAATATATAAACAGCTGGGTGTGAGAGGGGTTTCTGTCCAGAATCGGGGGCCTTACACGATACAGGAACAGATTGGCCATGGTGACCTATGAGCAGCTGCTAAGTATGCAGTGCATGTTCGAAATTGTAAGTAACTAGCTCTAGGTGCTAAGTATCAGAAACTATTTTATATGTAAGTCTGTAAGGGGTTTTATTCAATTGAAATAGCATACAGACTACGCAAGGATGTCCCATTATTTATCGGATGTCCCATAATTGTAAGGAGCTCTGGGACATTGGGACCCACCCATTGGCGTAACAAGAATCACTATAAATAACCGGAGACGATCCTTAGCTGTGAGGGGCCGGCCCGGTAGCTCAGTGGGTTAGAGCGCTCGCCTTGAGTGCTCTGGCCACCTGAAAGCCTAAGGGCACGTGGATAGGTGGTTTGCGCCCCGCTGTGGCCATGTCTGTGTGGTCGCAGGATAAAGATCCCATGTCCTTCTTCGCAAAGAGTGGGGGCCGGGTTACCCTCGGTGATATGGCTCCCCTCTCTTCCTTCTCCCATTGTCATTGACGCGATATGACCAAAAGTGGTTAAAGGGTCCTGAATATACAACCAACCAACCTTAGCTTTGAGCGTCTTGCACGTTGTTACCATGGCTACAGCTGCGGTGGTGTGTAGGATACCACGTGACATTTCCCATACCGTAACCGGTGTAACTAAGCACGACATTCACGATAACAGCAAACACGAGGTATCATATTAATTGCCGAATATGTTGATGCTCCTTTGTGGTAAAATACTTAATTTATATAAAAAATAAATAAATTAATTGCTGAGTCAAGCATGCAGGATTTGATGGTGTTTGTGTTTCTCCCTCAGTACCTGGATCAGCTGTTCCAGAAAGACCCGCTCCTCGGCCAGGAGCACCAGGAGATCCAGGTGCGACTGTACGCCGAGTTCGACCGGCCACGCCTCCTGCCCTTCCTGCGCAGTAGTAACTACTACCCCCTACAGAGGGCGCTGGCGGAGTGCGAGCAGAGGAATCTCATACCGGAAATGGTCTTCCTGCTAGGTAAAGCGAGCTATAATAGCAGCAATGTCTGTGGAGTATCGTCATAATTACTTGTAATGACATCTTTACTGTAATTTAAAATTTTCATTATTTTATTAGAATTTAACATCTCCATTAGAAGTTAACTTCATTAGAAGTTAACTTCTTTATTAGAAGTTAACTTCTTTATTAGAATTTAACACCTTCATTAAAATTTAACTTCTTTATTTGAATTGAACACTTTAGTTAGAAGTAGAAATTAACTTCTTAATTAGAATTTGACTTTGAATTTTGAATTTGAATTTGAATCTTCAAGAAGATGTGACGTCTTCGTTAAACTTCGTGTTTCTGTAATAATTATTATAATTATTCTCAGAAAAGCTACTTTAAAATACATTGAGTCTTGTTTACCTGCTAGTCGTGGTGTTATTGGTGTACACTCCGGGTACTGCCGTTATTAAGCGTCTAATGCAGTCTGGTGAAGCACTGATGCCGAGGATATTGTCACTGTACTAATGTGACTGTGGAAGGACATTGTATGAGACGTGTTGGCTGTCGGGGTCGCCAGGTCGGATGGGGAACGCCAAGCAGGCGCTGCAGCTGATCGTCAACGAGCTGCGTGACGTCACACGGGCCATCGACTTCTGCATGGAGAACACAGACACCGAGCTGTGGGAAGACCTGATCGACTACTCCATCGACAAGCCGTGTACGTATGAGCAACAACAACAACAACAACAGTAAAAGACTCCAGAGGCGTGTTATACAGTACGCAGTGAGGCCCTGAAGTCCAAGCTTTGACATTAGGGAGTTATTGCACTACGTTTCCGCGCCACTGATACGCATCCCGATCCCTTAGCGCCGATACGTTTACGTTTCGGTTTTTCACTCTCGTGCGGCGCACAAATGAGTTATTGCGGTCGGTGTTCAGTCGAGAGCCGTGAAGGTGGAAGCGACGGCGTTCTTTACAATTTAAGAAGGCGATCTCACAATAGAAACAGAAAAGATTACAACTAGAACAAAAGAGTTTAGACAGTTTTATTTTAAAATGTTAAATCTTAGTGCCATGTATATTTATATTACTTCTTTCGCTGTTCCCTTCAAACAAACAAAAACACTAAGAATGTGTAACAGAGCAGCTTCTTCAGGACTAAATCTCTGGTGGAATAGGACACGTGATGAAATAACCAGTACCAGAAAAACACCTTCTAGAAATGGTTATTCCCTATCTTTTTTTTATTTCATTCACAGTGATGAGCAAACTGAAAGGTTTTCCACAAGCAGTAAGTTCCTCAACAAGCAGATTTAAAGTTGAAACGTTATTGAAACAACAACACTTATATATGAATGTGAAACCATCTAAACAGTTTACTTTTTGTTTAGGTTCTGACCACTAATCAGGATCTGGCCTGGCCACTCATATTTCTACATGTAGTGGTGAACTGCAGTTACACCTGAATAAATGAATAAATCAACATCTATGCTATTAATGTAAAATTCGTTTAACAAAGTGTCCACCTTCCAAAGGCTTCTGAAAGTATTTATGTCGGATCTGGATGGGTCGGGTGGGGGGGGGGGGGGGGTCGGGGCTTGTCTAAAGTCTTGCACATGCAGTTTCTATGGGGCCATCTAAGAAGGTCTAATGTCTCTTTTTATATAGTACAGTCACTCTTTAGTCGCAGATATAACCACACATGTATATTTCATACAACGCTGGTGGTCGAGTGTTACTGGTCTGTGCGGCATTGTGCGCTGGGTGACTGGCCACTGCGCTGGCCACGGCTACTGCAGACGACCGAAAAATGTTCCACTTACAGTCGACAAATTCCTTGCTTTTCCCCGTCTAAAGGCAGCCAATACAATATGTATAAACATCTGTGAAGTATCCTCTCTCGAAACATAGACATGCAGCCGCAGAAAAGAAAAATATATTAAGGAAATTTCCTTGGGCTGTGATACGCACGGGCAAGACGTTAGAAAGGCGATTTACACGTTGTCTCGCAAACGTATCTATGTAGGTCAGGAAACACCCGGAGTTATGATGACGTAATGCTCATGGGGTCACGTGTACAGGATACGTTCAATCGAAAACGTAGTGCAATAGCTCTCTATTAACTGAGGCGTGCCGCCAGTGAAAGTAAGCCTGTTAGATGCAAGACTACGGGTGATCAGCGTTCAAAAGTATTAATTATTCGAACAGTTTGAATATTGTTTGAATGGAATGACCAAATTGCAGCTTTCATCACCGGGCTGCTCCACAACATCGGAACCCACGTCGATCCCATTATCTTGATCCGGAAGATACGAGAGGGAATGGAGATCCCAGGACTACGGGACTCCCTGGTCAAAATACTGCAGGACTACAACTTACAGGTGTGGTGTGCGGCTAGAGAGGCAGACTTACGTTTCATGTTACTTAATTCTTCTGTCGTAAAGTGAGGGCTTGGTAAGAAGAGATCTGTAATGTTGTCCTTGTTTCTCCCTTTCATTGGAGCGCTATATAACTATTGTCGTTTGAGGATTCCAGTTCACTCGCTCGTTATGTTACAAGGCCATGAGTCCATTGTGTATGGTCGTCAACGATACAGGGTTTTTTTTGTTCGCAGATATCGTTGCGTGAAGGGTGCAAGAAGATTCTGGTGGCTGACTGCTACAATCTCATGGAAAAACTTATTAAATTCCAAAAGCGCGGCATATCGGTGTCTGGTGAGTGTCCAGTGTCAATAAGTAGGTGTCTGGTGAGTGTCCAGTGTCAATAAGTAGGTGTCTGGTGAGTGTCCAGTGTCAATAAGTAGGTGTCACCTACTTGTTCTTGAGTATAAACTACCAGGACGAAACTACCGTGACAGTGTCAGCCCGAGGAATGTCCCTACCTCTAGATATGTTAGCGATGTACTGTGCCCGGTATGGAGGTCATGGGTTCGACTCCCCTGTATCCATGGCTTATGAAGCGTGGCATGTTCTGGACGAATCTCCTGTGAAGATAAAATCGAAGCCTTTATACTATATATATATATAGATATATATGGTTACCTGTTGGTGACAAGTGTTTGTTGTGGTTTCCAGAGAATCAAGTTTGTCGTTCGTGTCACGAAAATATTGTTGTTACAGGTAAGTTGTTACTGATTCTTTTCAGTCATATAATATATAAGTTTTACTTATTACATCAGTAAATACTAAGACAGACCCATATTGATGGAGAAGATGATTTTTATTCTATAACATGTTATTGTAACATGTACCTTCCCATGCCCGGTGCCCTGACGCCTGTTTGTGTTGGCACTCAGATCTGCGATGCGCCAGCAATGCTGTAGTGTTCTTCTGCCACCACTCATTCCATGAAGACTGCCTTCCCGTACACAACATGGTGAGTCCAGCCACTGCCCCCTGGTGGGGAGAGTGTAACTAGTACCTTGGATCATGTCAGTGTTGTTTTTTACCACATGGTCTCTTGGTAACCATGGAGATACTTTAAAGTGTCGCCCCTTGGCCTTTAGATACGTCACGTT
Organism: Arenicola marina; assembly: GCA_964019135.1. Taxonomy (NCBI): domain Eukaryota; kingdom Metazoa; phylum Annelida; class Polychaeta; family Arenicolidae; genus Arenicola; species Arenicola marina. The sequence continues at coordinate 37,002,720 of OZ025259.1, read as the reverse complement.
AGGTTAGCAGGAAGCATCGTTTATATGTGATGGGAGTTTGGGAGTTTTACAAGGTTAATCGTGACGAAAGGCCGCGCGCGTTGACTCGAATCATCCATATCACCTTGCATGTTGATGTGGGGACCTCCCTGGTGTAGTGGTTGGCACACTTCACCGCAGACCAATAGGTCCCGGGTTCCAGGCCTGGCGTGGGGCATCTTTCACCAATTCGTTATTCATTTCGTTTCATTTGATGTTAATTACTGTGTACTATTATATTGTGGAATTATGTTGGAATTGTTGTGAATAAATCCTGTGCCTCTTGCGGAATGATATTGTGAATAATCCCGTGCCTCTTGCAGGAATCCTGCCCGATATGCAGTGCACAGAAACGCGGCCCTTCCGGGTTACCGTCGCCACGGAAATGACGTCACAGCATGCTGCTTGGAGCTCCCATAATGCACCAGTCTTGTGAATAGCAAACGAGAGCTAATATTGGATTGAATATTGCTGAACTAGTTTTACAGGACAGCTGTAGCCCAGTTTTCGTTGTCGCTTATCATTATCAGAGTTTGTATGTACTAAGTAAAGCACTCTTCATTCTGTTTATTGTATACATCGCTGTACATCGCTCAGTTCTAAATAAATTGATATATATTTAAACAAGTGTTGGATACAACGATCGTTTACACGTCAGTTCGACGCTTGGAAATAACTGGTTATATAAACTCAAAGAAAGGTTTCTTTTTTTTTGAGGGGTTTATATTACAGTAATTATGGGGGAAGAGCCTATATGAGGTGGCAGGCCTGTGATTGACCTCTCACAAACCAGTAGGGATAAAGTAGGGCTACATTTGCCAAATATGTAGAGGAAAATCTAGGGATGCATGTGAACAAAGTATGACCTTCTGATGATTATTACTCCTTAATGTTTAGGTATAATCATATTTGACAAGTTGTAGAATTATTAGCCCCCTGACACGACACCATTTGTTCATATCAAATGATACCCGTAGTGATACCTTCCAGTATGCTGCTTCTTACAATTTGTCACTGCATCAAAACTGTAGTGACCAGAGTCCTGAAATGGTGTAACCGATTGTGGTCAACAGGAACCAGGAGAACAGATGGGACGCGTTTAATACGGGAAAGGTAACGGAGGCTACAGGAGTTGCTAACGACTTGCTCTGTGTGGTGGCACCGAGCCCTGGCGAAAACAGAGTATGACATTTCTGTCTAACTGCACATCCGCGTCCCAGGACGCTCGTGCCCCAAGCTGCGCCCACATCAACATAAGAACACGCGATGATTGGAGCCGTGTATTTATTGGCTGCGAAAAGTTACATCGCTGAAATGGAAACATGACCAACGTAATTCACAGGGGAACATGTTTCGGGACAAAATCATAGCAGCGGTTGCTAGTCCTCCTCGGGTTGACTGAGAGCATGTGGTGTGTTGCTATCTGGCTGTCCCCATGTCCAGTGTGTAGATGTTGACGAAGTGGTCGGCCCCACAGCTGGCTAGCTGCAGCGTCTGCTCGCGAATCACGTCCTCCCCCACCACCCCGGGCACAGGCCGGAACTTCACTCTCTTCACCGCCGCATGGTGCGCCTCCCTGCGGAGAATACGGACAACACGCCTCGCAGCTATAGAACAGAGTACAGGGTTGAGTTGCGGAGCACGATCGACCGAACAATTTGTTGCGGGCATACTTACTAAATAATTAACCCTAATTTGGAAATAACAGCACACTCTAAATAGTGTAATTTATTAATCAATAAAAGGGAATTATTATGCATCGATATTTACGGGCTATCCTCACGTATTTCAGAAGAATCGTCATCCAGAGTTGTATATTAAAATATTATGATGCGGGACTACTCTCGCTGAGGCGGTCGATCGCGGTTGATCGTGCTCCGCAACTCAACCCAGGTTGCACGGCCACAAACCAGACACTGATACTTCCTCCACCCCCCCCCCCCTCTTCACATACTGGGTACAGCTGGAGGCCCCCAATCACGCAGGGACAAAAGCTGTAACCTCGATAAACATCAACCGTCTGACTGGCCGAGTGGCATCCTCACATACATAATATAGATGTCACTTTTACACCCCAGTTAACCCCTTTACAATCAATAGTCGGACGGAGTGTTCCCATGGTGGGCCCCTCCCTAAGAAGCGGCTGCCATAGTCGGCAACATGGCCCTTAACGTCAGCTCTGGCGGTTGTGACGCCCTATCATTCTAGCGTTAAGCCTAGCTCACACTGTGCCGGTTCATAATCCCGGTTTACCCCGGTCCTGGAAACCTTGGACAACCTTGGGCAACCCTCGACAACCGTAGCGATTCCGTAGTCAACCCGGGGTGTACCGGGGTGAACCGTAGGTCGCCCCGGTGGGTTTGAACTGTTAAAAACTACTGGGATGAACCGTAGCATCGTAGTAACACCGTGGCGCCGTAGTAACACCGTGGCACCGTGGCGCCGTAGTAACACCGTGGCGCCGTAGTAACACCGTGGCGCCGTAGTAACACCGTGGCGCTGTAGTAACACCGTGGCCGCAGTAACACCGTGGCCGCAGTAACACCGTGGCGCCGTAGTAACACCGTGGCGCCGTAGTAACACCGTGGCGCCGTAGTAACACCGTGGCCGTAGTAACACCGCGGCCGCAGTAACACCGTGGCGCCGTAGTAACACCGTGGCGCCGTAGTAACACCGTAGTAACACCGTGGCGCCGTAGTAACACCGTGGCGCCGTAGTAACACCGTGGCGCCGCAGTAACACCGTGGCCGTAGTAACACCGTGGCCGTAGTAACACCGTGGCGCCGTAGTAACACCGTGGCCGTAGTAATACCGTGACGCCGTAGTAACACCGTGGCCGTAGTAACACCGTGGCCGTAGTAACACCGTGGCGCCGTAGTAACACCGTGGCTGCAGTAACACCGTGGCGCCGTAGTAACACCGTGGCGCCGTAGTAACACCGTGGCGCCGTAGTAACACCGTGGCCGCAGTAACACCGTGGCGCCGTAGTAACACCGTGGCGCCGTAGTAACACCGTGGCGCCGTAGTAACACCGTAGTAACACCGTGGCGCCGTAGTAACACCGTGGCGCCGCAGTAACACCGTAGTAACACCGTGGCGCCGTAGTAACACCGTGGCGCCGTAGTAACACCGTAGTAACACCGTGGCGCCGTAGTAACACCGTGGCGCCGTAGTAACACCGTGGCCGTAGTAACACCGTGGCCGTAGTAACACCGTGGCGCCGTAGTAACACCGTGGCGCCGTAGTAACACCGTGGCGCCGTAGTAACACCGTGGCGCCGTAGTAACACTGTGGCCGTAGTAACACCGTGGCGCCGTAGTAACACCGTGGCGCCGTAGTAACACCGTGGCGCCGTAGTAACACCGTGGCGCCGTAGTAACACCGTGGCGCCCTAGTAACACCGTGGCGCCGCAGTACCACCGTGGCGCCGTAGTAACACCGTGGCGCCCTAGTAACACCGTGGCGCCCTAGTAACACCGTGGCGCCGTAGTAACACCGTGGCGCCGTAGTAACACCGTGGCGCCGTAGTAAAACCGTGGCGCCGTAGTAACACCGTGGCGCCCTAGTAACACCGTGGCGCCGCAGTATCACCGTGGCGCCGCAGTAACACCGTGGCGCCGTAGTAACACCGTGGCGCCGTAGTAACACCGTGGCGCCGCAGTAACACCGTGGCGCCGTAGTAACACCGTGGCGCCGTAGTAACACCGTGGCGCCGTAGTAAAACCGTGGCGCCGTAGTAACACCGTGGCGCCGTAGTAACACCGTGGCGCCGCAGTATCACCGTGGCGCCGTAGTAACACCGTGGCGCCGTAGTAACACCGTGGCGCCGCAGTAACACCGTGGCGCCGTAGTAACACCGTGGCGCCCTAGTAACACCGTGGCGCCGTAGTAACACCGTGGCGCCGTAGTAACACCGTGGCGCCTTAGTAACACCGTGGCGCCGTAGTAACACCGTGGCGCCGTAGTAACACCGTGGCGCCGCAGTAACACCGTGGCGCCGTAGTAACACCGTGGCGCCGCAGTAACACCGTGGCGCCGTAGTAAAACCGTGGCGCCGTAGTAACACCGTGGCGCCCTAGTAACACCGTGGCGCCGTAGTAACACCGTGGCGCCGTAGTAAAACCGTGGCGCCGTAGTAACACCGTGGCGCCGTAGTAACACCGTGGCGCCGCAGTATCACCGTGGCGCCGTAGTAACACCGTGGCGCCGTAGTAACACCGTGGCGCCGCAGTAACACCGTGGCGCCGTAGTAACACCGTGGCGCCGTAGTAACACGGTGGCGCCGCAGTAACACCGTGGCGCCGTAGTAACACCGTGGCGCCCTAGTAACACCGTGGCGCCGCAGTAACACCGTGGCGCCGTAGTAACACCGTGGCGCCGTAGTAACACCGTGGCGCCGTAGTAACACCGTGGCGCCGTAGTAACACCGTGGCCGTAGTAAAACCGTGGCGCCGTAGTAACACCGTGGCGCCGTAGTAACACCGTGGCGCGGCAGTATCACCGTGGCGCCGCAGTAACACCGTGGCGCCGTAGTAACACCGTGGCGCCGTAGTAACACCGTGGCGCCCTAGTAACACCGTGGCACCGCAGTAACACCGTGGCGCCGTAGTAACACCGTGGCCGCAGTAACACCGTGGCGCCGTAGTAACACCGTGGCGCCCTAGTAACACCGTGGCGCCGTAGTAACACCGTGGCGCCGTAGTAACACCGTGGCGCCGTAGTAACACCGTGGCGCCGTAGTAACACCGTGGCGCCGCAGTAACACCGTGGCGCCGCAGTAACACCGTGGCGCCGTAGTAACACCGTGGCGCCGCAGTAACACCGTGGCGCCGTAGTAACACCGTGGCGCCCTAGTAACACCGTGGCGCCGCAGTAACACCGTGGCGCCGTAGTAACACCGTGGCGCCCTAGTAACACCGTGGCGCCGCAGTAACACCGTGGCGCCGTAGTAACACCGTGGCCTAGCGTTTTCGTGCCAAAATGTTGCGAGATGGCCCCGGTTTGTCCTGGTTTCTCCCGGTATATATACCAGGAAGGACCGGCGAGGACCGGGGTAAACCGTAGCCAACTAACCTTGGTGGTAGGTGGAGCCACCTCCGCCAGTGCTCGGCAGTCTGCGGCAGGCCATCCCTCCAGGTGTAGACCAGGATGTCTCCTCCTTCCAGGCCAAACGCCAAGACATAACTGCGGGAAAAAACAAACCTTTCGTTCTTTTCCTCGACTACGCAAGAATACTAAACCGCTTAAATACCACTAGTATTTCCAGATGTCCAAATATATTATCAATATGTATTATATGTACATTCTACATGCGAATATAGACAAAAAACGTATAATAATAAACTTACGAGTCGTCACTTGTCTTAACTGGAGCAAAATCAACAGCCGTGACAGAACTTCCCAGGTCAAGGGGCACGGAGCATGCGCAGTAGCCTCCGAGATCACCAATCGCGGCTTCCGGTGCGCCTTGTTCTCCCCAGATCACAGCCTGCAATACAACGGTCACCATGACAACAAACCACTGTGGAGACACCCAACTACTGATGGGACTGCGGAGACACCCAGCCACTGATGGGACTGTGGAGACACCCAACCACTGATGGGACTGTGGAGACACCCAACCACTGATGGGACTGTGGAGACACCCAACCACTGATGGGACTGTGGAGACACCCAACCACTGATGGGACTGTGGAGATACCCAACCACTGATGGGACTGTGAAGACACCCAGCCACTGATGGGACTGTGGAGACACCCAGCCACTGATGGGACTGTGGAGACACCCAGCTACTGATGGGACTGTGGAGACACCCAGCCACTGATGGGACTGTGGAGACACCCAACCACTGATGGGACTTCGGAGACACCCAACCACTGATGGGACTGTGGAGACACCCAACCACTGATGGGACTGTGGAGACACCCAGCCACTGATGGGACTGTGGAGACACCCAGCCACTGATGGGACTGTGGAGACACCCAGCCACTGATGGGACTGTGGAGACACCCAACCACTGATGGGACTCTGGAGACACCCAGCCACTGATGGGACTGTGGAGACACCCAGCCACTGATGGGACTGTGGAGACCCCCAGCCACTGATGGGACTATGGAGACACCCAGCCACTGATGGGACTGTGGAGACACCCAACCACTGATGGGACTGTGGAGACACCCAACCACTGATGGGACTGTGGAGACACCCAACCACTGATGGGACTGTGGAGACACCCAACCACTGATGGGACTGTGAAGACACCCAACCACTGATGGGACTGTGGAGACACCCAGCCACTGATGTGACTGTGGAGACACCCAACCACTGATGGGACTGTGGAGACACCCAGCCACTGATGGGACTGTGGAGACACCCAGCCACTGATGGGACTGTGGAGACACCCAACCACTGATGGGACTGTGGAGACACCCAGCCACTGATGGGACTGTGGAGACACCCAACCACTGATGGGACTGTGGAGACACCCAGCCACTGATGGGACTGTGGAGACACCCAGCTACTGATGGGACTGTGGAGACACCCAGCCACTGATGGGACTGTGGAGACACCCAACCACTGATGGGACTTCGGAGACACCCAACCACTGATGGGACTGTGGAGACACCCAACCACTGATGGGACTGTGGAGACACCCAGCCACTGATGGGACTGTGGAGACACCCAGCCACTGATGGGACTGTGGAGACACCCAACCACTGATGGGACTCTGGAGACACCCAGCCACTGATGGGACTGTGGAGACCCCCAGCCACTGATGGGACTATGGAGACACCCAGCCACTGATGGGACTGTGGAGACACCCAACCACTGATGGGACTGTGGAGACACCCAACCACTGATGGGACTGTGGAGACACCCAACCACTGATGGGACCGTGGAGACACCCAACCACTGATGGGACTGTGAAGACACCCAACCACTGATGGGACTGTGGAGACACCCAGCCACTGATGTGACTGTGGAGACACCCAACCACTGATGGGACTGTGGAGACACCCAACCACTGATGGGACTGTGGAGACACCCAACCACTGATGGGACTGTGGAGACACCCAACCACTGATGGGACTGTGGAGACACCCAACCACTGATGGGACTGTGGAGACACCCAACCACTGATGGGACTGTGGAGACACCCAGCCACTGATGGGACTGTGGAGACACCCAGCCACTGATGTGTCTGTGGAGACACCCAACCACTGATGGGACTGTGGAGACACCCAACCACTGATAGGACTGTGGAGACACCCAACCACTGATGGGACTGTGGAGACACCCAACCACTGATGGGACTGTGGAAACACCCAACCACTGATGGGACTGTGGAGACACCCAGCCACTGATGGGACTGTGGAGACACCCAGCCACTGATGGGACTGTGGAGACACCCAGCCACTGATGGGACTGTGGAGACGCCCAGCCACTGATGGGACTGTGGAGACACCCAGCCACTGATGTGACTGTGGAGACACCCAACCACTGATGGGACTGTGGAGACACCCAGCCACTGATGGGACTGTGGAGACACCCAACCACTGATGGGACTGTGGAGACACCCAGCCACTGATGGGACTGTGGAGACACCCAGCCACTGATGGGACTGTGGAGACCCCCAACCACTGATGGGACTGACTGGAGACACCCAGCCACGGATGGGACTAGCTGGACGGTGAAGACTGACCTTCTTGTCCCTGGAGACGGTGACGAAGTAGCGGTCGTCCGGCGACCAGGCACAGCCCCAGATGATGCGGCTGTGGATGGCCGTCTTCTTGTCCGTGAAGGCCACACGTCTGTACTGCAGTCCTGGCGGGAAGGAGAGGGGGTGGAGTGGTCAAACCGGTGGCGGGAAGGAGAGGGGGTGGAGTGGTCAAACCGGTGGCGGGAAGGAGAGGGGGTGGAGTGGTCAAAGCGGTGGCGGGAAGGAGAGGGGGTGGAGTGGTCAAACCGGTGGCGGGAAGGAGAGGGGGTGGAGTGGTCAAACCGGTGGCGGGAAGGAGAGGGGGTGGAATGGTCAAACCGGTGGCGGGAAGGAGAGGGGGTGGAGTGGTCAAACCGGTGGCGGGAAGGAGAGGGGGTGGAGTGGTCAAACCGGTGGCGGGAAGGAGAGGGGGTGGAGTGGTCAAACCGGTGGCGGGAAGGAGAGGGGGTGGAGTGGTCAAACCGGTGGCGGGAAGGAGAGGGGGTGGAGTGGTCAAACCGGTGGCGGGAAGGAGAGGGGGTGGAGTGGTCAAACCGGTGGCGGGAAGGAGAGGGGGTGGAGTGGTCAAACCGGTGGCGGGAAGGAGAGGAGGTGGAGTGGTCAAACCGGTGGCGGGAAGGAGAGGGGGGTGGAGTGGTCAAACCGGTGGCGGGAAGGAGAGGGGGGTGGAGAGGTCAAACCGGTGGCGGGAAGGAGAGGGGGGTGGGGTGGTCAAACCGGTGGCGGGAAGGAGAGGGGGGTGGGGTGGTCAAACCGGTGGCGGGAAGGAGAGGGGGGTGGAGTGGTCAAACCGGTGGCGGGAAGGAGAGGGGGGTGGAGTGGTCAAACCGGTGGCGGGAAGGAGAGGGGGGTGGGGTGGTCAAACCGGTGTCGGGAAGGAGAGGGGGGTGGGGTGGTCACACCGGTGGCGGGAAGGAGAGGGGGTGGGGTGGTCAAACCGGTGGCGGGAAGGAGAGGGGGTGGAGTGGTCAAACCGGTGGCGGGAAGGAGAGGGGGGTGGAGTGGTCAAACCGGTGTCGGGAAGGAGAGGGGGTTGGAGTCGTCAAACCGGTGGCGGGAAGGAGAGGGGGTGGAGTGGTCAAACCGGTGGCGGGAAGGAGAGGGGGGTGGAGAGGTCAAACCGGTGGCGGGAAAGAGAGGGGGGTGGAGTGGTCAAACCGGTGGCGGGAAGGAGAGGGGGTGGGGTGGTCAAACCGGTGGCGGGAAGGAGAGGGGGTGGAGTGGTCAAACCGGTGGCGGGAAGGAGAGGGGGGTGGAGTGGTCAAACCGGTGTCGGGAAGGAGAGGGGGTTGGAGTGGTCAAACCGGTGGCGGGAAGGAGAGGGGGTGGAGTGGTCAAACCGGTGGCGGGAAGGAGAGGGGGTGGGTGGTCAAACCGGTGGCGGGAAGGAGAGGGGGTGGAGTGGTCAAACCGGTGGCGGGAAGGAGAGGGGGTGGAGTGGTCAAACCGGTGGCGGGAAGGAGAGGGGGTGGGGGTGGTCAAGCCGGTGGCGGGAAGGAGAGGGGGGTGGAGAGGTCAAACCGGTGGCGGGAAGGAGAGGGGGTGGGGGTGGTCAAACCGGTGGCGGGAAGGAGAGGGGGTGGGGGTGGTCAAACCGGTGGCGGGAAGGAGAGGGGGGTGGAGAGGTCAAACCGGTGGCGGGAAGGAGAGGGGGGTGGGGTGGTCAAACCGGTGGCGGGAAGGAGAGGGGGGTTGGAGTGGTCAAACCGGTGGCGGGAAGGAGAGGGGGTGGAGTGGTCAAACCGGTGGCGGGAAGGAGAGGGGGTGGAGTGGTCAAACCGGTGGCGGGAAGGAGAGGGGGGTGGAGAGGTCAAACCGGTGGCGGGAAGGAGAGGGGGGTGGGGTGGTCAAACCGGTGGCGGGAAGGAGAGGGGGGTGGGGTGGTCAAACCGGTGGCGGGAAGGAGAGGGCGTGGAGTGGTCAAACCGGTGGCGGGAAGGAGAGGGGGTGGAGTGGTCAAACCGGTGGCGGGAAGGAGAGGGGGGTGGAGAGGTCAAACCGGTGGCAGGAAGGAGAGGGGGGTGGGGTGGTCACACCGGTGGCGGGAAGGAGAGGGGGTGGAGAGGTCAAACCGGTGGCGGGAAGGAGAGGGGGGTGGAGAGGTCAAACCGGTGGCGGGAAGGAGAGGGGGGTGGGGTGGTCAAACCGGTGGCGGGAAGGAGAGGAGGTGGAGTGGTCAAACCGGTGGCGGGAAGGAGAGGGGGGTGGGGTGGTCAAACCGGTGGCGGGAAGGAGAGGGGGGTGGGGTGGTCAAACCGGTGTCGGGAAGGAGAGGGGGTGGAGTGGTCAAACCGGTGGCGGGAAGGAGAGGGGGTGGGGCGGTCAAACCGGTGGCGGGAAGGAGAGGGGGGTGGAGTGGTCAAACCGGTGGCGGGAAGGAGAGGGGGGTGGGGTGGTCAAACCGGTGGCGGGAAGGAGAGGGGGTGGAGTGGTCAAACCGGTGGCGGGAAGGAGAGGGGGGTGGGGTGGTCAAACCGGTGGCGGGAAGGAGAGGGGGGTGGGGTGGTCAAACCGGTGGCGGGAAGGAGAGGGGGGTGGGGTGGTCAAACCGGTGGCGGGAAGGAGAGGGGGGTGGGGTGGTCAAACCGGTGTCGGGAAGGAGAGGGGGTGGAGTGGTCAAACCGGTGGCGGGAAGGAGAGGGGGGTGGGGTGGTCAAACCGGTGGCGGGAAGGAGAGGGGGTGGAGTGGTCAAACCGGTGGCGGGAAGGAGAGGGGGGTGGGGTGGTCAAACCGGTGTCGGGAAGGAGAGGGGGTGGGGGTGGTCAAACCGGTGGCGGGAAGGAGAGGGGGTGGGGGTGGTCAAACCGGTGGCGGGAAGGAGAGGGGGGTGGAGAGGTCAAACCGGTGGCGGGAAGGAGAGGGGGTGGAGTGGTCAAACCGGTGGCGGGAAGGAGAGGGGGGTGGAGAGGTCAAACCGGTGGCGGGAAGGAGAGGGGGTGGAGTGGTCAAACCGGTGGGGGGAAGGAGAGTGGGTGGGGTGGTCAAACCGGTGGCGGGAAGGAGAGGGGGGTGGGGTGGTCAAACCGGTGGCGGGAAGGAGAGGGGGTGGGGTGGTCAAACCGGTGGCGGGAAGGAGAGGGGGTGGAGTGGTCAAACCGGTGGCGGGAAGGAGAGGGGGTGGAGTGGTCAAACCGGTGGCGGGAAGGAGAGGGGGGTGGAGAGGTCAAACCGGTGGCGGGAAGGAGAGGGGGTGGAGTGGTCAAACCGGTGGCGGGAAGGAGAGGGGGTGGAGTGGTCAAACCGGTGGCGGGAAGGAGAGGGGGGTGGAGAGGTCAAACCGGTGGCGGGAAGGAGAGGGGGTGGAGTGGTCAAACCGGTGGCGGGAAGGAGAGGGGGGTGGAGAGGTCAAACCGGTGGCGGGAAGGAGAGGGGGTGGAGTGGTCAAACCGGTGGCGGGAAGGAGAGGGGGGTGGGGTGGTCAAACCGGTGGCGGGAAGGAGAGGGGGTGGGGGTGGTCAAACCGGTGGCGGGAAGGAGAGGGGGTGGAGTGGTCAAACCGGTGGCGGGAAGGAGAGGGGGGTGGGGTGGTCAAACCGGTGGCGGGAAGGAGAGGGGGGTGGGGTGGTCAAACCGGTGGCGGGAAGGAGAGGGGGGTGGGGGTGGTCAAACCGGTGGCGGGAAGGAGAGGGGGTGGGGTGGTCAAACCGGTGGCGGGGAGGAGAGGGGGGTGGAGAGGTCAAACCGGTGGCGGGAAGGAGAGGGGGTGGAGTGGTCAAACCGGTGGCGGGAAGGAGAGGGGGTGGGGGTGGTCAAACCGGTGGCGGGAAGGAGAGGGGGTGGGGTGGTCAAACCGGTGGCGGGAAGGAGAGGGGGGTGGAGAGGTCAAACCGGTGGCGGGAAGGAGAGGGGGTGGAGTGGTCAAACCGGTGGCGGGAAGGAGAGGGGGGTGGGTGGTCAAACCGGTGGCGGGAAGGAGAGGGGGGTGGGGTGGTCAAACCGGTGGCGGGAAGGAGAGGGGGGTGGGGTGGTCAAACCGGTGGCGGGAAGGAGAGGGGGTGGAGTGGTCAAACCGGTGGCGGGAAGGAGAGGGGGTGGAGTGGTCAAACCGGTGGCGGGAAGGAGAGGGGGGTGGGGTGGTCAAACCGGTGGCGGGAAGGAGAGGGGGTGGGGTGGTCAAACCGGTGGCGGGAAGGAGACGGGGGTGGGGTGGTCAAACCGGTGGCGGGAAGGAGAGGGGGGTGGGGTGGTCAAACCGGTGGCGGGAAGGAGAGGGGGTGGAGTGGTCAAACCGGTGGCGGGAAGGAGAGGGGGGTGGAGTGGTCAAACCGGTGGCGGGAAGGAGAGGGGGGTGGGGTGGTCAAACCGGTGGCGGGAAGGAGAGGGGGTGGGGTGGTCAAACCGGTGGCGGGAAGGAGAGGGGGGTGGGGTGGTCAAACCGGTGTCGGGAAGGAGAGGGGGTGGGGGTGGTCAAACCGGTGGCGGGAAGGAGAGGGGGTGGGGGTGGTCAAACCGGTGGCGGGAAGGAGAGGGGGGTGGAGAGGTCAAACCGGTGGCGGGAAGGAGAGGGGGGTGGAGTGGTCAAACCGGTGGCGGGAAGGAGAGGGGGTGGGGGTGGTCAAACCGGTGGCGGGAAGGAGAGGGGGGTGGAGAGGTCAAACCGGTGGCGGGAAGGAGAGGGGGTGGAGAGGTCAAACCGGTGGCGGGAAGGAGAGGGGGTGGGGTGGTCAAACCGGTGGCGGGAAGGAGAGGGGGGTGGGGTGGTCAAACCGGTGTCGGGAAGGAGAGGGGGTGGGGGTGGTCAAACCGGTGGCGGGAAGGAGAGGGGGGTGGAGTGGTCAAACCGGTGGCGGGAAGGAGAGGGGGGTAGGGTGGTCAAACCGGTGGCGGGAAGGAGAGGGGGGTGGGGTGGTCAAACCGGTGTCGGGAAGGAGAGGGGGTGGGGGTGGTCAAACCGGTGGCGGGAAGGAGAGGGGGTGGGGTGGTCAAACCGGTGGCGCGAAGGAGAGGGGGGTGGAGAGGTCAAACCGGTGGCGGGAAGGAGAGGGGGTGGGGTGGTCAAACCGGTGTCGGGAAGGAGAGGGGGTGGGGGTGGTCAAACTGGTGGCGGGAAGGAGAGGGGGGTGGGGTGGTCAAACCGGTGTCGGGAAGGAGAGGGGGTGGGGGTGGTCAAACCGGTGGCGGGAAGGAGAGGGGGGTGGGGTGGTCAAACCGGTGTCGGGAAGGAGAGGGGGTGGGGGTGGTCAAACCGGTGGCGGGAAGGAGAGAGGGTGGGGGTGGTCAAACCGGTGGCGGGAAGGAGAGGGGGGTGGAGAGGTCAAACCGGTGGCGGGAAGGAGAGGGGGTGGAGAGGTCAAACCGGTGGCGGGAAGGAGAGGGGGTGGGGTGGTCAAACCGGTGGCGGGAAGGAGAGGGGGGTGGAGAGGTCAAACCGGTGGCGGGAAGGAGAGGGGGTGGGGTGGTCAAACCGGTGGCGGGAAGGAGAGGGGGGTGGGGTGGTCAAACCGGTGTCGGGAAGGAGAGGGGGTGGGGGTGGTCAAACCGGTGGCGGGAAGGAGAGGGGGGTGGGGTGGTCAAACCGGTGTCGGGAAGGAGAGGGGGTGGGGTGGTCAAACCGGTGGCGGGAAGGAGAGGGGGTGGGGGTGGTCAAACCGGTGGCGGGAAGGAGAGGGGGGTGGAGAGGTCAAACCGGTGGCGGGAAGGAGAGGGGGTGGAGTGGTCAAACCGGTGGCGGGAAGGAGAGGAGGTGGAGTGGTCAAACCGGTGGCGGGAAGGAGAGGGGGGTGGGGTGGTCAAACCGGTGGCGGGAAGGAGAGGGGGGTGGGGTGGTCAAACCGGTGGCGGGAAGGAGAGGGGGTGGAGTGGTCAAACCGGTGGCGGGAAGGAGAGGGGGTGGAGTGGTCAAACCGGTGGCGGGAAGGAGAGGGGGGTGGAGAGGTCAAACCGGTGGCGGGAAGGAGAGGGGGTGGGGTGGTCAAGTCAAACCGGTGGCGGGAAGGAGAGGGGGGTGGGGTGGTCAAACCGGTGGCGGGAAGGAGAGGGGGTGGAGTGGTCAAACCGGTGGCGGGAAGGAGAGGGGGTGGAGTGGTCAAACCGGTGGCGGGAAGGAGAGGGGGTGGAGTGGTCAAACCGGTGTCGGGAAGGAGAGGGGGTGGGGTGGTCAAAGCGGTGGCGGGAAGGAGAGGTGGGTGGGGTGGTCACACCGGTGGCGGGAAGGAGAGGGGGGTGGGGTGGTCAAACCGGTGGCGGGAAGGAGAGGGGTTGGAGTGGTCAAACCGGTGGCGGGAAGGAGAGGGGGGTGGGGTGGTCAAACCGGTGGCGGGAAGGAGAGGGGCGTGGAGTGGTCAAACCGGTGGCGGGAAGGAGAGGGGGTGGAGTGGTCAAACCGGTGGCGGGAAGGAGAGGGGGTGGGTGGTCAAACCGGTGGCGGGAAGGAGAGGGGGGTGGGGTGGTCAAACCGGTGGCGGGAAGGAGAGGGGGTGGAGTGGTCAAACCGGTGGCGGGAAGGAGAGGGGGTGGGTGGTCAAACCGGTGGCGGGAAGGAGAGGGGGGTGGGGTGGTCAAACCGGTGGCGGGAAGGAGAGGGGGGTGGGGTGGTCAAACCGGTGGCGGGAAGGAGAAGGGGTGGAGTGGTCAAACCGGTGGCGGGAAGGAGAGGGGGTGGAGTGGTCAAACCGGTGGCGGGAAGGAGAGGGGGTGGAGTGGTCAAACCGGTGTCGGGAAGGAGAGGGGGTGGGGGTGGTCAAACCGGTGGCGGGAAGGAGAGGGGGTGGAGTGGTCAAACCGGTGGCGGGAAGGAGAGGGGGTGGGGGTGGTCAAACCGGTGGCGGGAAGGAGAGGGGGGTGGGTGGTCAAACCGGTGGCGGGAAGGAGAGGGGGGTGGGGTGGTCAAACCGGTGGCGGGAAGGAGAGGGGGGTGGGGTGGTCAAACCGGTGTCGGGAAGGAGAGGGGCGTGGAGTGGTCAAACCGGTGGCGGGAAGGAGAGGGGGTGGAGTGGTCAAACCGGTGGCGGGAAGGAGAGGGGGTGGAGTGGTCAAACCGGTGGCGGGAAGGAGAGGGGGGTGGAGTGGTCAAACCGGTGGCGGGAAGGAGAGGGGGGTGGAGAGGTCAAACCGGTGGCGGGAAGGAGAGGGGGTGGAGTGGTCAAACCGGTGGCGGGAAGGAGAGGGGGGTGGAGTGGTCAAACCGGTGGCGGGAAGGAGAGGGTGTTGGAGTGGTCAAACCGGTGGCGGGAAGGAGAGGGGGGTGGGGTGGTCAAACCGGTGTCGGGAAGGAGAGGGGGGTGGGGTGGTCAAACCGGTGGCGGGAAGGAGAGGGGGTGGGGTGGTCAAACCGGTGGCGGGAAGGAGAGGGGGTGGAGTGGTCAAACCGGTGGCGGGAAGGAGAGGGGGTGGAGTGGTCAAACCGGTGGCGGGAAGGAGAGGGGGGTGGAGAGGTCAAACCGGTGGCGGGAAGGAGAGGGGGTGGAGTGGTCAAACCGGTGGCGGGAACGAGAGGGGGGTGGGGTGGTCAAACCGGTGGCGGGAAGGAGAGGGGGGTGGAGTGGTCAAACCGGTGGCGGGAAGGAGAGGGGGGTGGGGTGGTCAAACCGGTGGCGGGAAGGAGAGGGGGGTGGGGTGGTCAAACCGGTGTCGGGAAGGAGAGGGGGTGGAGTGGTCAAACCGGTGGCGGGAAGGAGAGGGGGGTAGGGTGGTCAAACCGGTGGCGGGAAGGAGAGGGGGTGGAGTGGTCAAACCGGTGGCGGGAAGGAGAGGGGGGTGGAGAGGTCAAACCGGTGGCGGGAAGGAGAGGGGGTTGGAGTGGTCAAACCGGTGGCGGGAAGGAGAGGGGGTGGAGAGGTCAAACCGGTGGCGGGAAGGAGAGGGGGTGGAGTGGTCAAACCGGTGTCGGGAAGGAGAGGGGGTGGAGAGGTCAAACCGGTGGCGGGAAGGAGAGGGGGTGGGGTGGTCAAACCGGTGGCGGGAAGGAGAGGGGGTGGGGTGGTCAAACCGGTGGCGGGAAGGAGAGGGGGGTGGGGGTGGTCAAACCGGTGGCGGGAAGGAGAGGGGGTGGGGTGGTCAAACCGGTGGCGGGAAGGAGAGGGGGGTGGAGAGGTCAAACCGGTGGCGGGAAGGAGAGGGCGTGGAGTGGTCAAACCGGTGGCGGGAAGGAGAGGGGGGTGGGGTGGTCAAACCGGTGGCGGGAAGGAGAGGGGGTTGGAGTGGTCAAACCGGTGGCGGGAAGGAGAGGGGGTTGGAGTGGTCAAACCGGTGGCGGGAAGGAGAGGGGGTGGAGAGGTCAAACCGGTGGCGGGAAGGAGAGGGGGGTGGAGTGGTCAAACCGGTGGCGGGAAGGAGAGGGGGTGGAGTGGTCAAACCGGTGGCGGGAAGGAGAGGGGGTGGAGTGGTCAAACCGGTGGCGGGAAGGAGAGGGGGGTGGGGTGGTCAAACCGGTGGCGGGAAGGAGAGGGGGGTGGGGTGGTCAAACCGGTGGCGGGAAGGAGAGGGGGGTGGGGTGGTCAAACCGGTGGCGGGAAGGAGAGGGGGGTGGGGTGGTCAAACCGGTGGCGGGAAGGAGAGGGGGGTGGGGTGGTCAAACCGGTGGCGGGAAGGAGAGGGGGGTGGAGAGGTCAAACCGGTGGCGGGAAGGAGAGGGCGTGGAGTGGTCAAACCGGTGGCGGGAAGGAGAGGGGGGTGGGGTGGTCAAACCGGTGGCGGGAAGGAGAGGGGGTTGGAGTGGTCAAACCGGTGGCGGGAAGGAGAGGGGGTTGGAGTGGTCAAACCGGTGGCGGGAAGGAGAGGGGGTGGAGAGGTCAAACCGGTGGCGGGAAGGAGAGGGGGTTGGAGTGGTCAAACCGGTGGCGGGAAGGAGAGGGGGTGGAGTGGTCAAACCGGTGGCGGGTAGGAGAGGGGGTGGAGTGGTCAAACCGGTGGCGGGAAGGAGAGGGGGGTGGGGTGGTCAAACCGGTGGCGGGAAGGAGAGGGGGGTGGGGTGGTCAAACCGGTGGCGGGAAGGAGAGGGGGTGGAGTGGTCAAACCGGTGGCGGGAAGGAGAGGGGGTGGAGTGGTCAAACCGGTGGCGGGAAGGAGAGGGGGTGGAGTGGTCAAACCGGTGTCGGGAAGGAGAGGGGGTGGGGTGGTCAAACCGGTGGCGGGAAGGAGAGGTGGGTGGGGTGGTCACACCGGTGGCGGGAAGGAGAGGGGGGTGGGGTGGTCAAACCGGTGGCGGGAAGGAGAGGGGTTGGAGTGGTCAAACCGGTGGCGGGAAGGAGAGGGGGGTGGGGTGGTCAAACCGGTGGCGGGAAGGAGAGGGGTTGGAGTGGTCAAACCGGTGGCGGGAAGGAGAGGGGGGTGGAGTAGTCAAACCGGTGGCGGGAAGGAGAGGGGGGTGGGGGTGGTCAAACCGGTGGCGGGAAGGAGAGGGGGGTGGAGTAGTCAAACCGGTGGCGGGAAGGAGAGGGGGGTGGAGTAGTCAAACCGGTGGCAGGAAGGAGAGGGGGGTGGGAGTGGTCAAACCGGTGGCGGGAAGGAGAGGGGTTGGAGTGGTCAAACCGGTGGCGGGAAGGAGAGGGGGGTGGAGTAGTCAAACCGGTGGCAGGAAGGAGAGGGGGGTGGGAGTGGTCAAACCGGTGGCGGGAAGGAGAGGGGGGTGGGGTGGTCAAACCGGTGGCGGGAAGGAGAGGGGGTGGGGGTGGTCAAACCGGTGGCGGGAAGGAGAGGGGCGTGGGGTGGTCAAACCGGTGGCGGGAAGGAGAGGGGGTGGGGGTGGTCAAACCGGTGGCGGGAAGGAGAGGGGGGTGGAGTGGTCAAACCGGTGGCGGGAAGGAGAGGGGGTGGAGTGGTCAAACCGGTGGCGGGAAGGAGAGGGGGGGTGGAGTAGTCAAACCGGTGGCGGGAAGGAGAGGGGGGTGGAGTGGTCAAACCGGTGGCGGGAAGGAGAGGGGGTGGGGGTGGTCAAACCGGTGGCGGGAAGGAGAGGGGGGTGGAGTGGTCAAACCGGTGGCGGGAAGGAGAGGGGGTGGAGTGGTCAAACCGGTGGCGGGAAGGAGAGGGGGGTGGAGTGGTCAAACCGGTGGCGGGAAGGAGAGGGGGTGGAGTGGTCAAACCGGTGGCGGGAAGGAGAGGGGGGTGGAGTGGTCAAACCGGTGGCGGGAAGGAGAGGGGGTGGAGTGGTCAAACCGGTGGCGGGAAGGAGAGGGGGGTGGAGAGGTCAAACCGGTGGCGGGAAGGAGAGGGGGGTGGGGTGGTCAAACCGGTGGCGGGAAGGAGAGGGGGTTGGAGTGGTCAAACCGGTGGCGGGAAGGAGAGGGGGTTGGAGTGGTCAAACTGGTGGCGGGAAGGAGAGGGGGTGGAGAGGTCAAACCGGTGGCGGGAAGGAGAGGGGGTTGGAGTGGTCAAACCGGTGGCGGGAAGGAGAGGGGGTGGAGTGGTCAAACCGGTGGCGGGTAGGAGAGGGGGTGGAGTGGTCAAACCGGTGGCGGGAAGGAGAGGGGGGTGGGGTGGTCAAACCGGTGGCGGGAAGGAGAGGGGGGTGGGGTGGTCAAACCGGTGGCGGGAAGGAGAGGGGGTGGAGTGGTCAAACCGGTGGCGGGAAGGAGAGGGGGTGGAGTGGTCAAACCGGTGGCGGGAAGGAGAGGGGGGTGGAGTGGTCAAACCGGTGTCGGGAAGGAGAGGGGGTGGGGTGGTCAAACCGGTGGCGGGAAGGAGAGGTGGGTGGGGTGGTCACACCGGTGGCGGGAAGGAGAGGGGGGTGGGGTGGTCAAACCGGTGGCGGGAAGGAGAGGGGTTGGAGTGGTCAAACCGGTGGCGGGAAGGAGAGGGGGGTGGGGTGGTCAAACCGGTGGCGGGAAGGAGAGGGGTTGGAGTGGTCAAACCGGTGGCGGGAAGGAGAGGGGGGTGGAGTAGTCAAACCGGTGGCGGGAAGGAGAGGGGGGTGGGGGTGGTCAAACCGGTGGCGGGAAGGAGAGGGGGGGTGGAGTAGTCAAACCGGTGGCGGGAAGGAGAGGGGGGTGGAGTAGTCAAACCGGTGGTAGGAAGGAGAGGGGGGTGGGAGTGGTCAAACCGGTGGCGGGAAGGAGAGGGGTTGGAGTGGTCAAACCGGTGGCGGGAAGGAGAGGGGGGTGGAGTAGTCAAACCGGTGGCAGGAAGGAGAGGGGGGTGGGAGTGGTCAAACCGGTGGCGGGAAGGAGAGGGGGGTGGGGTGGTCAAACCGGTGGCGGGAAGGAGAGGGGGTGGGGGTGGTCAAACCGGTGGCGGGAAGGAGAGGGGCGTGGGGTGGTCAAACCGGTGGCGGGAAGGAGAGGGGGTGGGGGTGGTCAAACCGGTGGCGGGAAGGAGAGGGGGGTGGAGTGGTCAAACCGGTGGCGGGAAGGAGAGGGGGTGGAGTGGTCAAACCGGTGGCGGGAAGGAGAGGGGGGTGGAGTAGTCAAACCGGTGGCGGGAAGGAGAGGGGGGTGGAGTGGTCAAACCGGTGGCGGGAAGGAGAGGGGGTGGGGGTGGTCAAACCGGTGGCGGGAAGGAGAGGGGGGTGGAGTGGTCAAACCGGTGGCGGGAAGGAGAGGGGGTGGAGTGGTCAAACCGGTGGCGGGAAGGAGAGGGGGGTGGAGTGGTCAAACCGGTGGCGGGAAGGAGAGGGGGTGGAGTGGTCAAACCGGTGGCGGGAAGGAGAGGGGGGTGGAGTGGTCAAACCGGTGGCGGGAAGGAGAGGGGGTGGAGTGGTCAAACCGGTGGCGGGAAGGAGAGGGGGGTGGAGTGGTCAAACCGGTGGCGGGAAGGAGAGGGGGGTGGAGAGGTCAAACCGGTGGCGGGAAGGAGAGGGGGGTGGGTGGTCAAACCGGTGGCGGGAAGGAGAGGGGGGTGGAGTAGTCAAACCGGTGGCAGGAAGGAGAGGGGCGTGGGAGTGGTCAAACCGGTGGCGGGAAGGAGAGGGGTTGGAGTGGTCAAACCGGTGGCGGGAAGGAGAGGGGGGTGGAGTAGTCAAACCGGTGGCGGGAAGGAGAGGGGGGTGGGGGTGGTCAAACCGGTGGCGGGAAGGAGAGGGGGTGGGGTGGTCAAACCGGTGGCGGGAAGGAGAGGGGGGTGGGGTGGTCAAACCGGTGGCGGGAAGGAGAGGGGGGTGGAGTGGTCAAACCGGTGGCGGGAAGGAGAGGGGGGTGGGGTGGTCAAACCGGTGGCGGGAAGGAGAGGTGGGTGGGGTGGTCACACCGGTGGCGGGAAGGAGAGGGGGGTGGGGTGGTCACACCGGTGGCGGGAAGGAGAGGGGGGTGGAGTGGTCAAACCGGTGGCGGGAAGGAGAGGGGGGTGGGGTGGTCACACCGGTGGCGGGAAGGAGAGGGGGGTGGGGTGGTCACACCGGTGGCGGGAAGGAGAGGGGGGTGGGGTGGTACACCGCTGACTGACGGGGCGATTATAGCAAACCGTCATACGTTAGGTATGATGAGTAGGGAGCTTCCAATGGTGGGATAGTAATGTACATATGGAGAAGACATAATCATTTGGAGAGGCAGGAGGCGTATCATGATACTCTATTGTAGGACTAAAGTGACTGATAATATAGCTGGTGTCCAAACTCTAGACATCACGGCCTCCCCCTCCCCCTCCTCCTCTCCCTCCATCTACACACCCCGGGCAGAGGGCCCCACCTGTCTCCCCCTTCCCCTCCAAGCCCCGGCAGAGGGCCCTACCTGTCTCCCCCTTCCCCTCCAAGCCCCGGCAGAGGGCCCTACCTGTCTCCCCCTTCCCCTCCAAGCCCCGGCAGAGGGCCCTACCTGTCTCCCCCTTCCCCTCCACACCCCGGCAGAGGGCCCTACCTGTCTCCCCCTTCCCCTCCAAGCCCCGGCAGAGGGCCCTACCTGTCTCCCCCTTCCCCTCCACACCCCGGCAGAGGGCCCTACCTGTCTCCCCCTTCCCCTCCACACCCCGGCAGAGGGCCCTACCTGTCTCCCCCTTCCCCTCCACACCCCGGCAGAGGGCCCTACCTGTCTCCCCCTTCCCCTCCACACCCCGGCAGAGGGCCCTACCTGTCTCCCCCTTCCCCTCCACACCCCGGCAGAGGGCCCTACCTGTCTCCCCCTTCCCCTCCACACCCCGGGCAGAAGGCCCTACCTGTCTCCCCCTTCCCCTCGACACCCAGGTAGAGGGCCTCACCTGACTCCCCCCCCGTCCACACCCCGGTAGAGGGCCTTACCTGACTCCCCCTCCCCCTCCACACCCCGGTAGAGGGCCTCACCTGTCTCCCCCTCCCCCTCCACACCCCGGTAGAGGCCCTTACCTGACTCCCCCTCCCCCTCCACACCCCGGTAGAGGGCCTCACCTGTCTCCCCCTCCCACTCCACACCCCGGGCAGAGGGCCCTACCTGTCTCCCCCTTCCCGTCCACACCCCGGCAGAGGGCCTCACCTGTCTCCCCCTCCCCCTCCACACCCCGGTAGAGGGCCTCACCTGTCTCCCTCTCCCCCTCCACACCCCGGTAGAGGGCCTCACCTGTCTCCCCCTCCCCCTCCACACCCCGGTAGAGGGCCTCACCTGTCTCCCCCTCCCCCCTCCACACCCCGGTAGAGGGCCTCACCTGTCTCCCCCTCCCCCTCCACACCCCGGTAGAGGGCCTCACCTGTCTCCCCCTCCCCCTCCACACCCCGGTAGAGGGCCCTACCTGTCTCCCCCTCCCCCTCCAAGCCCCGGCAGAGGGCCTCACCTGTCTCCCCCTCCCCCTCCACACCCCGGCAGAGGGCCTCACCTGTCTCCCCCTTCCCCTCCACACCCCGGTAGAGGGCCCAGGTCCGGTCCCGGGACACTGACAGCAGCCGGTCGCCGCGGTGCGAGAACGCCAGCTGGGTCACCGTCAGCGAGTGACCTTCAAGACGACCTTGCTGGCGCCATGTCTTGGTGTCCCACAAGATGACGGCGGCGTGTTCCGCCTTGGCAGCCTGAGGACAACACATGGTTAGTGATAACAGGAATGGCTGGGTGGCAGAGAGCTGAAGTCTGTACCGGTCTTATTATACTGTTGGTGGGTCAACGGGTTCACGCATAGCACATTAAAGTAAACAGCATTCCATGGTCTCCTTAGAAAATACTTTGAGCACAAGATATATGAACATTTATTACAATCCAGCATTCAGAATTATGGCCAGTTGTTTAGATCACGATCAGATAAAGTGGTCCAGCGAGAGACCGAGTGGTACCTCCCCTCCCTCTGCCCCTGTAACCAAGGCCGCAGCCAGCCCGGTGCCCTGGGGGTGACATACCCACCTTACAGACCGAGGCCAGCACGGTGCCCTTGGGGTGACATACCCACCTTACAGACCGAGGCCAGCACGGTGCCCTGGGGGTGACATACCCACCTTACAGACCGAGGCCAGCACGGTGCTCTGGGGGTGACATACCACCTTACAGACCGAGGCCAGCACGGTGCCCTGGGGATGACATATCCACCTTACAGACTGAGGCCAGCACGGTGCCCTGGGGGTGACATACCCACCTTACAGACCGAGGCCAGCACGGTGCCCTGGGGGTGACATACCCACTCTACAGACCGAGGCCAGCACGGTGCCCTGGGGACGACATACCCACCTTACAGACTGAGGCCAGCACGGTGCCCTGGGGGTGACATACCCACCTTACAGACCGAGGCCAGCACGGTGCCCTGGGGATGACATACCCACCTTACAGACCGAGGCCAGCACGGTGCCCTGGGGATGACATACCCACCTTACAGACTGAGGCCAGCACGGTGCCCTGGGGGTGACATACCCACCTTACAGACCGAGGCCAGCACGGTGCCCTGGGGGTGACATACCCACCTTACAGACCGAGGCCAGCACGGTGCCCTGGGGATGACATACCCACCTTACAGACCGAGGCCAGCACGGTGCCCTGGGGATGACATACCCACCTTACAGACCGAGGCCAACACGGTGCCCTGGGGGTGACATACCCACCTTACAGACCGAGGCCAGCACGGTGCCCTGGGGGTGACATACCCACCTTACAGACCGAGGCCAGCACGGTGCCCTGGGGATGACATACCCACCTTACAGACCGAGGCCAGCACGGTGCCCTGGGGATGACATACCCACCTTACAGACCGAGGCCAACACGGTGCCCTGGGGGTGACATACCCACCTTACAGACCGAGGCCAGCACGGTGCCCTGGGGATGACATACCCACCTTACAGACCGAGGCCAACACGGTGCCCTGGGGGTGACATACCCACCTTACAGACCGAGGCCAGCACGGTGCCCTGGGGATGACATACCCACCTTACAGACTGAGGCCAGCACGGTGCCCTGGGGGTGACATACCCACCTTACAGACCGAGGCCAGCACGGTGCCCTGGGGGTGACATACCCACCTTACAGACCGAGGCCAGCACGGTGCCCTGGGGATGACATACCCACCTTACAGACCGAGGCCAGCACGGTGCCCTGGGGATGACATACCCACCTTACAGACCGAGGCCAACACGGTGCCCTGGGGGTGACATACCCACCTTACAGACCGAGGCCAGCACGGTGCCCTGGGGATGACATACCCACCTTACAGACCGAGGCCAACACGGTGCCCTGGGGGTGACATACCCACCTTACAGACCGAGGCCAGCACGGTGCCCTGGGGGTGACATACCCACCTTACAGACCGAGGCCAGCACGGTGCCCTGGGGATGACATACCCACCTTACAGACTGAGGCCAGCACGGTGCCCTGGGGGTGACATACCCACCTTACAGACCGAGGCCAGCACGGTGCCCTGGGGGTGACATACCCACCTTACAGACCGTGGCCAGCACGGTGCCCTGGGGGTGACATACCCACCTTACAGACCGAGGCCAGCACGGTGCCCTGGGGATGACATACCCACCTTACAGACCGAGGCCAGCACGGTGCCCTGGGGGTGACATACCCACCTTACAGACTGAGGCCAGCACGGTGCCCTGGGGGTGACATACCCACCTTACAGACCGAGGCCAGCACGGTGCCCTGGGGGTGACATACCCACCTTACAGACCGAGGCCAGCACGGTGCCCTGGGGATGACATACCCACCTTACAGACCGAGGCCAGCACGGTGCCCTGGGGGTGACATACCCACCTTACAGACTGAGGCCAGCACGGTGCCCTGGGGGTGACATACCCACCTTACAGACCGAGGCCAGCACGGTGCCCTGGGGATGACATACCCACCTTACAGACCGAGGCCAGCACGGTGCCCTGGGGGTGACATACCCACCTTACAGACCGAGGCCAGCACGGTGCCCTGGGGGTGACATACCCACCTTACAGACCGAGGCCAGCACGGTGCCCTGGGGATGACATACCCACCTTACAGACTGAGGCCAGCACGGTGCCCTGGGGGTGACATACCCACCTTACAGACCGAGGCCAGCACGGTGCCCTGGGGGTGACATACCCACCTTACAGACTGATGCCAGCACGGTGCCCTGGGGATGACATACCCACCATACAGACCGAGGCCGGAACGGTGCCCTGGGGGTGACATACCCTCCTTACAGACCGAGGCCAGCACGGTGCCCTGGGGATGACATACCCACCTTAGAGACCGAGGCCAGCACGGTGCCCTGGGGGTGACATACCCACCTTACAGACCGAGGCCAGCACGGGGCCCTGTGGGTGACATACCCACCTTACAGACCGAGGCCAGCACGGTGCCCTGGGGGTGACATACCCACCTTACAGACTGAGGCCGGCACGGTGCCCTGGGGGTGACATACCAACCTTACAGACCGAGGCCAGCACGGTGCCCTGGGGGTGACATACCCACCTTACAGACCGAGGCCAGCACGGTGCCCTGGGGATGACATACCCACCTTACAGACTGAGGCCAGCACGGTGCCCTGGGGGTGACATACCCTCCTTACAGACCGTGGCCAGCACGGTGCCCTGAGGGGTGACATACCCACCTTACAGACCGAGGCCAGCACGGTGGCCTGGGGGTGACATACCCACCCTACAGACCGAGGCCAGCACGGTGCCCTGGGGGTGACATACCCACCCTACAGACCGAGGCCAGCACGGTGCCCTGGGGGTGACATACCCACCTTACAGACCGAGGCCAGCACGGTGCCCTGGGGATGACATACCCACCCTACAGACCGAGGCCAGCACGGTGCCCTGGGGGTGACATACCCACCCTACAGACCGAGGCCAGCACGGTGCCCTGGGGGTGACATACTCACCTTACAGACTGAGGCCAGCACGATGCCCTGGGGATGACATGCCCACCTTACAGACTGAGGCCAGCACGGTGCCCTGGGGGTGACATACCCACCTTACAGACCGAGGCCAGCACGGTGCCCTGGGGGTGACATACCCACCTTACAGACCGAGGCCAGCACCGTGCCCTGGGGGTGACATACCCACCTTACAGACCGAGGCCAGCACGGTGCCCTGGGGGTGACATACCCACCCTACAGACCGAGGCCAGCACGGTGCCCTGGGGGTGACATACCCACCCTACAGACCGAGGCCAGCACGGTGCCCTGGGGGTGACATACCCACCATACAGACCGAGGCCAGCACGGTGCCCTGGGGGTGACATACCCACCTTACAGACCGTGGCCAGCACGGTGCCCTGGGGATGACATACCCACCTTACAGGCCGAGGCCAGCACGGTGCCCTGGGGGTGACATACCCACCTTACAGACCGAGGCCAGCACGGTGCCCTGGGGGTGACATACCCACCTTACAGACCGAGGCCAGCACGGTGCCCTGGGGGTGACATACCCACCTTACAGACCGAGGCCAGCACGGTGCCCTGGGGGTGACATACCCACCTTACAGACCGAGGCCAGCACGGTGAGCTGGGGGTGACATACCCACCTTACAGACCGAGGCCAGCACGGTGCCCTGGGGATGACATACCCCCTTTACAGACCGAGGCAAGCACGGTGCCCTGGGGGTGACCTACCCACCTTACAGACCGAGGCCAGCACGGTGCCCTGGGGGTGACATAACCACCTTACAGACCGAGGCCAGCACGGTGCCCTGGGGATGACATACCCACCTTACAGACCGAGGCCAGCACGGTGCCCTGGGGGTGACATACCCACCTTACAGACCGAGGCCAGCACGGTGCCCTGGGGGTGACATACC
Source organism: Arenicola marina (assembly GCA_964019135.1). NCBI lineage: Eukaryota > Metazoa > Annelida > Polychaeta > Arenicolidae > Arenicola > Arenicola marina. Next base: position 36,976,955 of record OZ025259.1, on the reverse strand, counting down.
CACCTTACAGACCGAGGCCAGCACGGTGCCCTGGGGGTGACATACCCACCTTACAGACTGAGGCCAGCACGGTGCCCTGGGGGTGACATACCCACCTTACAGACCGAGGCCAGCACGGTGCCCTGGGGGTGACATACCCACCTTACAGACTGAGGCCAGCACGGTGCCCTGGGGGTGACATACCCACCTTACAGACTGAGGCCAGCACGGTGCCCTGGGGGTGACATACCCACCTTACAGACTGAGGCCAGCACGGTGCCCTGGGGATGACATACCCACCTTACAGACTGAGACCAGCACGGTGCCCTGGGGGTGACATACCCACCTTACAGACCGAGGCCAGCACGGTGCCCTGGGGGTGACATACCCACCTTACAGACCGAGACCAGCACGGTGCCCTGGGGGTGACATACCCACCTTACAGACCGAGGCCAGCACGGTGCCCTGGGGGTGACATACCCACCTTACAGACCGAGGCCAGCACGGTGCCCTGGGGGTGACATACCCACTCTACAGACCGAGGCCAGCACGGTGCCCTGGGGGTGACATACCCACCTTACAGACCGAGGCCAGCACGGTGCCCTGGGGGTGACATACCCACCTTACAGACCGAGGCCAGCACGGTGCCCTGGGGGTGACATACCCACCTTACAGACAGAGGCCAGCACGGTGCCCTGGGGATGACATACCCACCTTACAGACCGAGGCCAGCACGGTGCCCTGGGATGACATACCCACCTTACAGACCGAGGCCAGCACGGTGCCCTGGGGGTGACATACCCACCTTACAGACCGAGGCCAGCACGGTGCCCTGGGGGTGACATACCCACCTTACAGACCGAGGCCAGCACAGTGCCCTGGGGGTGACATACCCACCTTACAGACTGAGGCCAGCACGGTGCCCTGGGGATGACATACCCACCTTACAGACCGAGGCCAGCACGGTGCCCTGGGGGTGACATACCCACCTTACAGACCGAGGCCAGCACGGTGCCCTGGGGATGACATACCCACCTTACAGACCGAGACCAGCACGGTGCCCTGGGGGTGACATACCCACCTTACAGACTGAGGCCAGCACGGTGCCCTGGGGATGACATACCCACCTTACAGACTGAGGCCAGCACGGTGCCCTGGGGGTGACATACCCACCTTACAGACTGAGGCCAGCACGGTGCCCTGGGGGTGACATACCCACCTTACAGACCGAGGCCAGCACGGTGCCCTGGGGGTGACATACCCACCTTACAGACCGAGGCCAGCACGGTGCCCTGGGGGTGACATACTCACCTTACAGACTGAGGCCAGCACGGTGCCCTGGGGATGACATACCCACCTTACAGACCGAGGCCAGCACGGTGCCCTGGGGGTGACATACCCACCTTACAGACCGAGGCCAGCACGGTGCCCTGGGGATGACATACCCACCTTACAGACCGAGGCCAGCACGGTGCCCTGGGGGTGACATACCCACCTTACAGACCGAGGCCAGCACGGTGCCCTGGGGGTGACATATCCACCTTACAGACCGAGGCCAGCACGGTGCCCTGGGGGTGACATACCACCTTACAGACCGAGGCCAGCACGGTGCCCTGGGGGTGACATACCACCTTACAGACCGAGGCCAGCACGGTGCCCTGGGGGTGACATACCCACCTTACAGACCGAGGCCAGCACGGTGCCCTGGGGGTGACATACCACCTTACAGACCGAGGCCAGCACGGTGCCCTGGGGGTGACATACCACCTTACAGACCGAGGCCAGCACGGTGCCCTGGGGGTGACATACCACCTTACAGACCGAGGCCAGCACGATGCCCTGGGGGTGACATACCACCTTACAGACCGAGGCCAGCACGGTGCCCTGGGGGTGACATACCACCTTACAGACCGAGGCCAGCACGGTGCCCTGGGGGTGACATACCACCTTACAGACCGAGGCCAGCACGGTGCCCTGGGGGTGACATACCACCTTACAGACCGAGGCCAGCACGGTGCCCTGGGGGTGACATACCACCTTACAGACCGAGGCCAGCACGGTGCCCTGGGGGTGACATACCACCTTACAGTCCGAGGCCAGCACGATGCCCTGGGGATGAAATACCACCTTACAGACCGAGGCCAGCACGGTGCCCTGGGGGTGACATACCACCTTACAGACCGAGGCCAGCACGGTGCCCTGGGGGTGACATACCCACCTTACAGACCGAGGCCAGCACGGTGCCCTGGGGGTGACATACCCACCTTACAGACCGAGGCCAGCACGGTGCCCTGGGGGTGACATACCCACCTTACAGACCGAGGCCAACACGGTGCCCTGGGGGTGACATACCCACCTTACAGACCGAGGCCAGCACGGTGCCCTGGGGATGGGCCGCCAGGGCGAATATCTCGTAGCCATGGCCATAGAGTTTCTGGGTCTCCGGCCACAAAGTGTTCTGCAGTAGGTTTTCCTCAGTCGGCGGTTCTGTTGTTATCATATAAAGTACGCTATTTAGTTAATCATTAAAGTGATAATACATCTGTAGGCCTATCACACATAGAGAAACCGTTAAGCTACCTCCCCTATTGCGTGTCGCTTAACATATGCTTTCATATCGATATATTTAGCAGTAACACAATGAAAATAGCGGTGCGTTAGGCAATTTTATTGGCACGACATCAAGCTGTAGCAGCCTGAGAATGAAAATGAAGGGTTGCTACAGCTTGATGAAGGGCCAATATGATGCCTAAGGCCTTGCAAACCTCGCGCTATTACTATTATTACGAGTTTAATCAAAATTTAAGGCGTTGCCTTATCTCTGCTTCTTTGGTTTAATTTCCGCACACAACGATCAAAGACAAAAAAGCATTTTGGGACTAACTGTTCACAAATCGCAAGCCTTTCCACATATAGTTGGCCAGTCGCCTTGTGGATACCATATAGGTATAGTGCTGGGAGTTCCCGCGGGTTCTATTTCCGGTTTAGGTCTTTTGGGGACCAACAAAAAACACGTGCTCTTAGAACGAGTGCGCATCACGCTGGTGCCTTTCTACAGCTGTGTGACGCGCACTCGCTGTAGTCAACGTTTGAGTGTTGGGAACCGACCGGCTGTGCGGTTTGTGTGTGAAGAATGGAGTAGGTGCAAAACTATTTTTTGTTTGCTTTGGTCCAGGCATTTCTAACTATAAAACCATAATATATTTAAAGATAAGACATTTATCTCTCCATAATGCATGTGGTTCATTCGATGAGACTGTTGAAAGCGTTGTATTTTGAGGCAAATCATCGATGTTTACATTTCTGCGACAAACCGAGCACCATTGTCTTCGTCTGCTCAGTCCATATAAGCAGTGTTGCTACGTAACCATAGATACCGTGCGCAGATATGCGCAGCGCCTTAGATCGCCTGACACTGACAGTCACTCATGACACAACCGTATTCTCGTTTATCTACTGTTTAACCGCTCATATATTACATAAATCTACTCGCCTGATGGTTATAATTCTGACATGCACAGAACTTCAGTGGTTAGTTGGGCATTCAAGGACAGCTTAAGGTCGAGAGCGGGTGGGGGGTAAAAAAAAATTCGTCGACAGATTTTTTAAATTTTTTCTCTAGATAAGTATCATGTATGGATCTACCTGAAAATGTAATAACAAATATATGTCACTTCACTAAAAAAAAAGTTTTGGGCATTTTTATCAAATTGGCTTTAACATGGCGGTCAATGGGAAAATCCTATAAATGTGTTTTTTTCTCCATGTTTTAAAATCCCCTATAAAAACTGGTCGACAGACTTCCACAAAAAACTGCCTGCTGAAGCCTAGCGTCATGGTGAATACAAAAATAACAAACAAACGATATGTTACTGAACTAACTTTTGTTCTATGAGTCTTTTGTAACCAAAATAGGCTATAAAATAGGCCCAAAATGACGAATTGTCACAATTGTGCCTTTCGGCACATATGTGCAATCACTAAATATCTTGGTATTTGCTTGTAACACATCAAATACATGCAAATTTGGTGGAGGAAATATTATTTGATGTGACATAGATTGATATTGGTTGCCATTTAATCCTAAAAATTAAAAAAAAAAATTGAATTTAGTTCTGAAAAAATCCGCCAGGCGCCACCCGCTCTCGACCTTAAGCCGATTTTGTGTGTGAAGCGAGTGAAGGCAAACCACCGGAAGGTAGGCAGCACGTAAAGGCCGTTGATGCTAGACATTGACGTAGAGCATAAGTATGCCTGTCTCGTGGGGTCTCGATAAAATCCCGTAGTGACTGTACAGCCCTATATCAGTGTATATCGTTGGCAAGAAACTACAACTCTTTTGTGCGTGACGTCATGTTTCATTATTCTATGCAATGTCGCTATGGCAACGACTGTCGATTGCATGGGCAGCAGGCGGGTGGGGTCAGAATACAGCATTATAGCGGCCTTCATATTTAATGCTATTGTACTAGTTAACATGACCACCAACTCGTATTATTACGAGTTGGTGGTCATGTTAACTAGTACAATAGCGTTACATCTGAAGGCCTCTAAAATGCCGTATTCTGACCCAAACGCCCTGCTGCCCATGCAATCGACAGTCGTTGCCATAGCGACGCTGCATAGAACAATGAAACATGACGTCACGCACAAAAGAATTGTAGTTATAGCTTTAAATAGCCCGCTTCCATGACTAGTTGCCTAGTTGCACATGCTATGTTTCTTGGCAACATATATATGGCATAAAAAGACGACTGGCCAACTATATGTGGAAAGGCTTGCGATTTGCGGACAGTCAGTCCCAAAATGCTTTACTTTTGTCGTTGCATGCGAAAATTAAACCAAAGAAGCAGAGACAAGTCAACGCCTTAAATTTAAATTCAACTCGTAATAATAGTAATAGCGCGAGTTTTGCTTGGCGTTAGGCATTTTATTGGCCCTTCATCAAGCTGTAGCAGCCCTTCATTTTCATTATCCGCCCTCGGCCTTGCGGCCTCGGGCCGATAATGAAAATTGGCGGGCTGCTACAGCTTGATGTCGGGGCAATAAAATTGCCTAACGCCCCGCAAACTCGCGCTATTGTCATAATAATATAGCGTACCGGTCAGTGTGAGAGCAGAGCCGTATGTACCGGTCAGTGTGAGGGGAGAGAAGTACGTACCGGTCAGTGTGAGGGGAGAGAAGTATGTACCGGTCAGTGTGAGGGGAGAGAAGTATGTACCGGTCAGTGTGAGGGGAGAGAAGTACGTACCGGTCAGTGTGATGGGATAGAAGTATGTACCGGTCAGTGTGAGAGGAGAGAAGTACGTACCGGTCAGTGTGAGGGGAGAGAAGTACGTACCGGTCAGTGTGATGGGAGAGAAGTATGTACCGGTCAATGTGAGGGGAGAGAAGTATGTACCGGTCAGTGTGAGAGGAGAGAAGTACGTACCGGTCAGTGTGAGAGGAGAGAAGTACGTACCGGTCAGTGTGAGAGGAGAGAAGTACGTACCGGTCAGTGTGAGGGGAGAGAAGTACGTACCGGTCAGTGTGAGGGGAGAGAAGTATGTACCGGTCAATGTGAGGGGAGAGAAGTATGTACCGGTCAGTGTGAGGGGAGAGAAGTATGTACCGGTCAGTGTGAGGGGAGAGAAGTATGTACCGGTCAGTGTGAGGGAAGAGAAGTATGTACCGGTCAGTGTGAGGGGAGAGAAGTATGTACCGGTCAGTGTGAGGGGAGAGAAGTATGTACCAGTCAGTGTGAGGGGAGAGAAGTATGTACCGGTCAATGTGAGGGGAGAGAAGTACGTACCGGTCAGTGTGAGGGGAGAGAAGTATGTACCGGTCAATGTGAGGGGAGAGAAGTACGTACCGGTCAGTGTGAGGGGAGAGAAGTATGTACCGGTCAGTGTGAGGGGAGAGAAGTACGTACCGGTCAGTGTGAGGAGCGAGAAGTATGTACCGGTCAGTGTGAGGGGAGAGAAGTATGTACCGGTCAGTGTGATGGGAGAGAAGTATGTACCGGTCAGTGTGAGGGGAGAGAAGTATGTACCGGTCAGTGTGAGGGGAGAGAAGTACGTACCGGTCAGTGTGAGGGGAGAGAAGTATGTACCGGTCAGTGTGAGGGGAGAGAAGTATGTACCGGTCAGTGTGAGGGGAGAGAAGTATGTACCGGTCAGTGTGAGGGGAGAGAAGTATGTACCGGTCAGTGTGAGGGGAGAGAAGTATGTACCGGTCAGTGTGAGGGGAGAGAAGTATGTACCGGTCAGTGTGAGAGCAGAGCCGTATGTATCGGTCAGTGTGAGGGGAGAGAAGTACGTATCGGTCAGTGTGATGGGAGAAAACTACGTATCGGTCAGTGTGAGGGGAGAGAAGTATGTACCGGTCAGTGTGAGGGGAGTAAATGGAATGGAATGTTGGTGTTTTAGGCCACTTTTGTGCACATACAGGCTAAATTGGGCCAAAGAACCTCCCGAGACGATGAAGGATGAAGGAATGAAACATGCCCCAGATTAGGTGCCCGAGCCCGGATACGAACCCAGGACCTATTGATCTGCGGTCTAGTGCGCTAACCACTACACCAGGGAGGCCCCCTGAGGGGAGAGAAGTACGTACCGGTCAGTGTGAGGGTAGAGAAGTACGTACCGGTCAGTGTGAGGGGAGAGAAGTACGTACCGGTCAGTGTGAGGGGAGAGAAGTATGTACCGGTCAGTGTGAGGGGAGAGAAGTACGTACCGGTCAGTGTGAGGGGAGAGAACTACGTACCGGTCAGTGTGAGGGGAGAAAAGTATGTACCGGTCGGTGTGAGGGGAGAGAAGTACGTACCGGTCAGTGTGAGGGGAGAGAACTACGTACCGGTCAGTGTGAGGGGAGAGAAGTATGTACCGGTCAGTGTGAGGGGAGAGAAGTATGTACCGGTCAGTGTGAGGGGAGAGAAGTATGTACCGGTCAGTGTGAGGGGAGAGAAGTACGTACCGGTCAGTGTGAGGGGAGAGAACTACGTACCGGTCAGTGTGAGGGGAGAGAAGTACGTACCGGTCAGTGTGAGGGGAGAGAACTACGTACCGGTCAGTGTGAGGGGAGAGAAGTATGTACCGGTCAGTGTGAGGGGAGAGAAGTACGTACCGGTCAGTGTGAGGGGAGAGAAGTATGTACCGGTCAGTGTGAGGGGAGAGAAGTACGTACCGGTCAGTGTGAGGGGAGAGAACTACGTACCGGTCAGTGTGAGGGGAGAGAAGTACGTACCGGTCAGTGTGAGGGGAGAGAACTACGTACCGGTCAGTGTGAGGGGAGAGAAGTATGTACCGGTCAGTGTGAGGGGAGAGAAGTACGTACCGGTCAGTGTGAGGGGAGAGAAGTACGTACCGGTCAGTGCGAGGGGAGAGAACTACGTACCGGTCAGTGTGAGGGGAGAAAAGTATGTACCGGTCGGTGTGAGGGGAGAGAAGTACGTACCGGTCAGTGTGAGGGGAGAGAACTACGTACCGGTCAGTGTGAGGGGAGAGAAGTATGTACCGGTCAGTGTGAGGGGAGAGAAGTATGTACCGGTCAATGTGAGGGGAGAGAAGTACGTACCGGTCAGTGTGAGGGGAGAGAAGTATGTACCGGTCAGTGTGAGGGGAGAGAAGTATGTACCGGTCAGTGTGAGGGGAGAGAAGTATGTACCGGTCAGTGTGAGGGGAGAGAAGTATGTACCGGTCAGTGTGAGGGGAGAGAAGTACGTACCGGTCAGTGTGATGGGAGAAAAGTATGTACCGGTCGGTGTGAGGGGAGAGAAGTATGTACTGGTCAGTGTGAGGGGAGAGAAGTACGTACCGGTCAGTGTGAGGGGAGAGAAGTATGTACTGGTCAGTGTGAGGGGAGAGAAGTATGTACCGGTCAGTGTGAGGGGAGAGAACTACGTACCGGTCGGTGTGAGGGGAGAGAAGTATGTACTGGTCAGTGTGAGGGGAGAGAAGTATGTACCGGTCAGTGTGAGGGGAGAGAAGTATGTACCGGTCAGTGTGAGGGGAGAGAAGTATGTACCGGTCAGTGTGAGGGGACAGAAGTACGTACCGGTCAGTGTGAGGGGAGAGAAGTATGTACCGGTCAGTGTGAGGGGAGAGAAGTACGTACCGGTCAGTGTGAGGGGAGAGAAGTATGTACCGGTCAGTGTGAGGGGAGAGAAGTATGTACCGGTCAGTGTGAGGGGACAGAAGTACGTACCGGTCAGTGTGAGGGGAGAGAAGTACGTACCGGTCAGTGTGAGGGGAGAGAAGTATGTACCGGTCAGTGTGAGGGGAGAGAAGTATGTACCGGTCAGTGTGAGGGGAGAGAAGTACGTACCGGTCAGTGTGATGGGAGAGAAGTACGTACCGGTCAGTGTGAGGGGAGAGAAGTATGTACCGGTCAGTGTGAGGGGAGAGAAGTATGTACCGGTCAGTGTGAGGGGACAGAAGTACGTACCGGTCAGTGTGAGGGGAGAGAAGTACGTACCGGTCAGTGTGAGGGGAGAGAAGTATGTACCGGTCAGTGTGAGGGGAGAGAAGTATGTACCGGTCAGTGTGAGGGGAGAGAAGTACGTACCGGTCAGTGTGATGGGAGAGAAGTACGTACCGGTCAGTGTGAGGGGAGAGAAGTATGTACCGGTCAATGTGAGGGGAGAGAACTACGTACCGGTCAGTGTGAGGGGAGAGAAGTATGTACCGGTCAGTGTGAGGGGAGAGAAGTATGTACCGGTCAGTGTGAGGGGAGAGAAGTATGTACCGGTCAGTGTGAGGGGAGAGAAGTATGTACCGGTCAGTATGAGGGGAGAGAGGTATGTACCGGTCAGTGTGAGAGGAGAGAAGTATGTACCGGTCAGTGTGAGGGGAGAGAGGTATGTACCGGTCAGTGTGAGGGGAGAGAAGTATGTACCGGTCAGTGTGAGGGGAGAGAAGTATGTACCGGTCAGTGTGAGGGGAGAGAAGTATGTACCGGTCAGTGTGAGGGGAGAGAAGTATGTACCGGTCAGTGTGAGGGGAGAGAAGTATGTACCGGTCAGTGTGAGGGGAGAGAAGTATGTACCGGTCAGTGTGATGGGAGAAAAGTATGTACCGGTCGGTGTGAGGGGAGAGAAGTATGTACCGGTCAGTGTGAGGGGAGAGAAGTATGTACCGGTCAGTGTGAGGGGAGAAAAGTATGTACCGGTCGGTGTGAGGGGAGAGAAGTATGTACCGGTCAGTGTGAGGGGAGAGAAGTATGTACCGGTCGGTGTGAGGGGAGAGAAGTATGTACCGGTCAGTGTGAGGGGAGAGAAGTATGTACTGGTCAGTGTGAGGGGAGAGAAGTACGTACCGGTCAGTGTGAGGGGAGAGAAGTACGTACCGGTCAGCGTGAGGGGAGAGAAGTATGTACCGGTCAGTGTGAGGGGAGAGAAGTATGTACCGGTCAGTGTGATGGGAGAGAAGTATGTACCGGTCAGTGTGAGGGGAGAGAAGTATGTACCGGTCAGTGTGAGGGCAGAGAAGTATGTACCGGTCAGTGTGAGGGGAGAGAACTACGTACCGGTCAGTGTGAGGGGAGAGAAGTACGTACCGGTCAGTGTGAGGGGAGAGAAGTACGTACCGGTCAGTGTGAGGGGAGAGAAGTACGTACCGGTCAGCGTGAGGGGAGAGAAGTACGTACCGGTCAGTGTGAGGGGAGAGAAGTATGTACCGGTCAGTGTGATGGGAGAGAAGTATGTACCGGTCAGTGTGAGGGGAGAGAAGTATGTACCGGTCAGTGTGAGGGGAGAGAAGTACGTACCGGTCAGTGTGAGGGGAGAGAAGTATGTACCGGTCAGTGTGAGGGGAGAGAAGTATGTACCGGTCAGTGTGAGGGGAGAAAAGTATGTACCGGTCGGTGTGAGGGGAGAGAAGTACGTACCGGTCAGTGTGAGGGCAGAGAAGTATGTACCGGTCAGTGTGAGGGGAGAGAACTACGTACCGGTCAGTGTGAGGGGAGAGAAGTACGTACCGGTCAGTGTGAGGGGAGAGAAGTACGTACCGGTCAGTGTGAGGGGAGAGAAGTATGTACCGGTCAATGTGAGGGGAGAGAAGTACGTACCGGTCAGTGTGAGGGGAGAGAAGTATGTACCGGTCAGTGTGATGGGAGAGAAGTATGTACCGGTCAGTGTGATGGGAGAAAAGTATGTACCGGTCGGTGTGAGGGGAGAGAGGTATGTACCGGTCAGTGTGAGGGGAGAGAAGTATGTACCGGTCAGTGTGAGGGGAGAGAAGTATGTACCGGTCAGTGTGAGGGGAGAGAAGTATGTACCGGTCAGTGTGAGGGGAGAGAAGTATGTACCGGTCAGTGTGAGGGGAGAGAAGTATGTACCGGTCAGTGTGAGGGGAGAGAAGTATGTACCGGTCAGTGTGATGGGAGAAAAGTATGTACCGGTCGGTGTGAGGGGAGAGAAGTATGTACCGGTCAGTGTGAGGGGAGAGAAGTATGTACCGGTCAGTGTGAGGGGAGAAAAGTATGTACCGGTCGGTGTGAGGGGAGAGAAGTATGTACCGGTCAGTGTGAGGGGAGAGAAGTATGTACCGGTCAGTGTGAGGGGAGAGAAGTATGTACCGGTCAGTGTGAGGGGAGAGAAGTATGTACCGGTCAGTGTGAGGGGAGAGAAGTATGTACTGGTCAGTGTGAGGGGAGAGAAGTACGTACCGGTCAGTGTGAGGGGAGAGAAGTACGTACCGGTCAGCGTGAGGGGAGAGAAGTATGTACCGGTCAGTGTGAGGGGACAGAAGTACGTACCGGTCAGTGTGAGGGGAGAGAAGTACGTACCGGTCAGTGTGAGGGGAGAGAAGTATGTACCGGTCAGTGTGAGGGGAGAGAAGTACGTACCGGTCAGTGTGATGGGAGAGAAGTATGTACCGGTCAGTGTGAGGGGAGAGAAGTATGTACCGGTCAGTGTGAGGGGAGAGAAGTACGTACCGGTCAGTGTGAGGGGAGAGAAGTATGTACCGGTCAGTGTGAGGGGAGAGAAGTATGTACCGGTCAGTGTGAGGGGAGAAAAGTATGTACCGGTCGGTGTGAGGGGAGAGAAGTACGTACCGGTCAGTGTGAGGGCAGAGAAGTATGTACCGGTCAGTGTGAGGGGAGAGAACTACGTACCGGTCAGTGTGAGGGGAGAGAAGTACGTACCGGTCAGTGTGAGGGGAGAGAAGTACGTACCGGTCAGTGTGAGGGGAGAGAAGTATGTACCGGTCAATGTGAGGGGAGAGAAGTACGTACCGGTCAGTGTGAGGGGAGAGAAGTATGTACCGGTCAGTGTGAGGGGAGAGAAGTATGTACCGGTCAGTGTGACGGGAGAGAAGTACGTACCGGTCAGTGTGAGGGGAGAGAAGTATGTACCGGTCAGTGTGAGGGGAGAGAAGTATGTACCGGTCAGTGTGAGGGGAGAGAAGTATGTACCGGTCAGTGTGAGGGGAGAGAAGTATGTACCGGTCAGTGTGACGGGAGAGAAGTACGTACCGGTCAGTGTGAGGGGAGAGAAGTATGTACCGGTCAGTGTGAGGGGAGAGAAGTATGTACCGGTCAGTGTGAGGGGAGAGAAGTATGTACCGGTCAGTGTGAGGGGAGAGAAGTACGTACCGGTCAGTGTGACGGGAGAGAAGTACGTACCGGTCAGTGTGAGGGGAGAGAAGTACGTACCGGTCAGTGTGACGGGAGAGAAGTACGTACCGGTCAGTGTGAGGGGAGAGAAGTACGTACCGGTCAGTGTGAGGGGAGAGAAGTACGTACCGGTCAGTGTGATGGGAGAGAAGTACGTACCGGTCAGTGTGAGGGGAGAGAAGTACGTACCGGTCAGTGTGATGGGAGAGAAGTATGTACCGGTCAGTGTGAGGGGAGAGAAGTATGTACCGGTCAGTGTGAGGGGAGAGAAGTACGTACCGGTCAGTGTGAGGGGAGAGAAGTATGTACCGGTCAATGTGAGGGGAGAGAACTACATACCGGTCAGTGTGAGGGCAGAGAAGTATGTACCGGTCAATGTGAGGGGAGAGAAGTATGTACCGGTCAGTGTGAGGGGAGAGAAGTATGTACCGGTCAGTGTGAGGGGAGAGAAGTACGTACCGGTCAGTGTGAGGGGAGAGAAGTATGTACCGGTCAATGTGAGGGGAGAGAACTACATACCGGTCAGTGTGAGGGCAGAGAAGTATGTACCGGTCAATGTGAGGGGAGAGAAGTATGTACCGGTCAGTGTGAGGGGAGAGAAGTACGTACCGGTCAGTGTGATGGGAGAGAAGTATGTACCGGTCAGTGTGAGGGGAGAGAAGTATGTACCGGTCAGTGTGAGGGGAGAGAAGTACGTACCGGTCAGTGTGAGGGGAGAGAAGTATGTACCGGTCAATGTGAGGGGAGAGAACTACATACCGGTCAGTGTGAGGGCAGAGAAGTATGTACCGGTCAATGTGAGGGGAGAGAAGTATGTACCGGTCAGTGTGAGGGGAGAGAAGTATGTACCGGTCAGTGTGAGGGGAGAGAAGTATGTACCAGTCAGTGTGAGGGGAGAGAAGTATGTACCGGTCAGTGTGAGGGGAGAGAAGTACGTACCGGTCAATGTGAGGGGAGAGAAGTACGTACCGGTCAGTGTGAGGGGAGAGAAGTATGTACCGGTCAATGTGAGGGGCGAGAAGTATGTACCGGTCAGTGTGAGGGGAGAGAAGTATGTACCGGTCAATGTGAGGGGAGAGAAGTACGTACCGGTCAGTGTGAGGGGAGAGAAGTATGTACCGGTCAGTGTGAGGGGAGAGAAGTATGTACCGGTCAGTGTGAGGGGAGAGAAGTATGTACCGGTCAGTGTGAGAGCAGAGAAGTATGTACCGGTCAGTGTGAGGGGAGAGAAGTACGTACCGGTCAGTGTGAGGGGAGAGAAGTATGTACCGGTCAGTGTGAGGGGAGAGAAGTATGTACCGGTCAGTGTGAGGGGAGAGAAGTATGTACCGGTCAGTGTGAGGGGAGAGAAGTATGTACCGGTCAATGTGAGGGGAGAGAAGTATGTACCGGTCAGTGTGAGGGGAGAGAAGTATGTACCGGTCAGTGTGAGGGGAGAGAAGTACGTACCGGTCAGTGTGAGGGGAGAGAAGTATGTACCGGTCAGTGTGAGGGGAGAGAAGTATGTACCGGTCAGTGTGAGGGGAGAGAAGTACGTACCGGTCAGTGTGAGGGGAGAGATGTATGTACCGGTCAGTGTGAGGGGAGAGAAGTACGTACCGGTCAGTGTGAGGGGAGAGAAGTACGTACCGGTCAGTGTGAGGGGAGAGAAGTATGTACCGGTCAATGTGAGGGGCGAGAAGTATGTACCGGTCAGTGTGAGGGGAGAGAAGTATGTACCGGTCAGTGTGAGGGGAGAGAAGTACGTACCGGTCAGTGTGAGGGGAGAGAAGTACGTACCGGTCAGTGTGAGGGGAGAGAAGTATGTACCAGTCAGTGTGAGGGGAGAGAAGTACGTACCGGTCAATGTGAGGGGAGAGAAGTATGTACCGGTCAGTGTGAGGGGAGAGAAGTATGTACCGGTCAGTGTGATGGGAGAGAAGTACGTACCGGTCAGTGTGAGGGGAGAGAAGTACGTACCGGTCAGTGTGAGGGGAGAGAAGTATGTACCGGTCCGTGTGAGGGGAGAGAAGTATGTATCGGTCAGTGTGAGGGGAGAGAAGTACGTACCGGTCAGTGTGAGGGGAGAGAAGTATGTACCGGTCAGTGTGAGGGGAGAGAAGTATGTACCGGTCAGTGTGAGGGGAGAGAAGTATGTACCGGTCAGTGTGAGGGGAGAGAAGTATGTACCGGTCAATGTGAGGGGAGAGAAGTATGTACCGGTCAGTGTGAGGGGAGAGAAGTACGTACCGGTCAGTGTGAGGGGAGAGAAGTATGTACCGGTCAATGTGAGGGGAGAGAAGTATGTACCGGTCAGTGTGAGGGGAGAGAAGTATGTACCGGTCAGTGTGAGGGGAGAGAAGTACGTACCGGTCAGTGTGAGGGGAGAGAAGTATGTACCGGTCAGTGTGGGGGGAGAGAAGTATGTACCGGTCAGTGTGAGGGGAGAGAAGTACGTACCGGTCAGTGTGAGGGGAGAGAAGTATGTACCGGTCGGTGTGAGGGGAGAGAAGTACGTACCGGTCAGTGTGAGGGGAGAGAAGTATGTACCGGTCAGTGTGAGGGGAGAGAAGTACGTACCGGTCAGTGTGAGGGGAGAGAAGTACGTACCGGTCAGTGTGAGGGGAGAGAAGTATGTACCGGTCAGTGTGAGGGGAGAGAAGTACGTACCGGTCAGTGTGAGGGGAGAGAAGTACGTACCGGTCAGTGTGAGGGGAGAGAAGTATGTACCGGTCAGTGTGAGGGGAGAGAAGTATGTACCGGTCAATGTGAGGGGAGAGAAGTATGTACCGGTCAGTGTGAGGGGAGAGAAGTATGTACCGGTCAGTGTGATGGGAGAGAAGTACGTACCGGTCAGTGTGAGGGGAGAGAAGTACGTACCGGTCAGTGTGAGGGGAGAGAAGTATGTACCGGTCCGTGTGAGGGGAGAGAAGTATGTATCGGTCAGTGTGAGGGGAGAGAAGTACGTACCGGTCAGTGTGAGGGGAGAGAAGTATGTACCGGTCAATGTGAGGGGAGAGAAGTATGTACCGGTCAGTGTGAGGGGAGAGAAGTATGTACCGGTCAGTGTGAGAGGAGAGAAGTACGTACCGGTCAGTGTGAGGGGAGAGAAGTACGTACCGGTCAGTGTCAGTGGTGAGAAGTACGTATCGGTCAGTGTCAGTGGTGAGAAGTATGTACCGGTCAGTGTGAGAGGAGAGAAGTACGTACCGGTCAGTGTGAGGGGAGAGAAGTAAGTACCGGTCAGTGTGAGGGGAGAGAAGTACGTACCGGTCAGTGTCAGTGGTGAGAAGTACGCCTCTGTGTACTGGGCGTTCTCTTGCGGCTTCATGTCTGCGTCCTCATACAAAGTGACCTTGGTGTCACCTTCATAGACGGCCTTGTTGGAGAGGCCCAGGGCCGGGACGCTGGCGCCCTCTGAGCGCGCCTAGAGACGCCCACAGCAAAGTACCCGGCTTATAACACATCGGCAGAAGATTCATTGTCACCATTTATACTTAATGTCTTAACTTATAAATTTCATAGCTGCGACCTAGGGTCTGTTCTACTTTAGGGTCCCTCTGTAATTCACTTGAGCGATTACTCGGCATTCAGCGTGAGGGGGCGATGGGAAGAGATTACAGCTATATATATCCTGCAAGGCCCTAATAACATGACATGCTTGTAGATCACTGCAACAGACATTGCAACACGTAATCGAAACAGTGCCGCCCTCTTGTGAGCAGTTTAGTAACGATGCTGCAAAGGCTGGAGGAGACGAAGGCGCAGGTAGAGCAAGAGTATCGGATAATGTACTACATCGACTTGACAGCCTGACAGGCACTGGCCACGCAGTGTCTACAGAAACAGTTACCTGCACTCACCTGATTCAATACCGTGTCCGAAACCTCCAGTTTACAGATTCTTCGTAAGTTTTCGATAGAGTTTCTTGGTGCTTCAAAAACTCGGATGACTTTCTCGTCTGCACCCGATACAAAGGAGTACCTGGAAGGAATGTTTGTATCTCTCACATACACCCCAGCGTAGGCATATTGTCACACACATCAATGGTTATCACTCTCACACCAATCACATCAAACCATGTGAGTAAATCTCCCACGATATCCTTAGCAGTTCAACTTTTATATAATCCATACTTTTTTACAAGCGAATGGACCTAATGTCTGACCGCTACCATTGACTTACCTCTTGATCCATGCACCATGTCCTACCACCACCCCACACTGGCCACCTGATCCATGAACCATGTCCTACCACCACCCCACACTGGCCACCTGATCCATGCACCATGTCCTACCACCACCCCACACTGGCCACCTGATCCAGGCACCATGTCCTACCACCACCCCACACTGGCCACCTGATCCATGCACCATGTCCTACCACCACCCCACACTGGCCACCTGATCCAGGCACCATGTCCTACCACCACCCCACACTGGCCACCTGATCCATGAACCATGTCCTACCACCACCCCACACTGGCCACCTGATCCATGCACCATGTCCTACCACCACCCCACACTGGCCACCTGATCCATGAACCATGTCTTACCACCACCCCACACTGGCCACCTGATCCAGGCACCATGTCCTACCACCACCCCACACTGGCCACCTGATCCATGCACCGTGTCCTACCACCCCCCCCCCCCACACTGGCCACCTGGTCCAGGCACCATGTCCTACCACCCCCCCCCCCACCACACTGGCCATCTGGTCCAGGCACCATGTCCTACCACAACCCCACACTGGCCATCTGGTCCAGGCACCATGTCCTACAACCACTCCACACTGGCCGCCTGATCCATGCACCATGTCCTACCACCACCCCACACTGGCCACCTGATCCAGGCACCATGTCCTACCACCACCCCACACTGGCCATCTGGTCCAGGCACCGTGTCCTACCACCCCCCCACACTGGCCACCTGATCCAGGCACCATGTCCTACCACCACCCCACACTGGCCACCTGATCCAGGCACCATGTCCTACCACCACCCCACACTGGCCACCTGATCCAGGCACCATGTCCTACCACCACCCCACACTGGCCACCTGATCCAGGCACCGTGTCCTACCACCACCCCACACTGGCCACCTGATCCAGGCACCATGTCCTACCACCACCCCACACTGGCCACCTGATCCAGGCACCGTGTCCTACCACCACCCCACACTGGCCACCTGATCCATGCACCATGTCCTACCACTACCCCACACTGGCCACCTGATCCAGGCACCATGTCCTACCACCACCCCACACTGGCCACCTGATCCAGGCACCATGTCCTACCACCATCACACACTGGCCACCTGATCCATGCACCATGTCCTACCACCACCACACACTGGCCACCTGATCCAGGCACCATGTCCTACCACCACCCCACACTGGCCACCTGATCCAGGCACCGTGTCCTACCACCACCCCACACTGGCCACCTGATCCATGCACCATGTCCTACCACCACCCCACACTGGCCACCTGATCCAGGCACCATGTCCTACCACCACCCCACACTGGCCACCTGATCCAGACACCGTGTCCTACCACCACCCCACACTGGCCACCTGATCCAGGCACCGTGTCCTACCACCACCCCACACTGGCCACCTGATCCAGACACCGTGTCCTACCACCACCCCACACTGGCCACCTGATCCAGGCACCGTGTCCTACCACCACCCCACACTGGCCACCTGATCCAGGCACGTGTCCTACCACAACCCCACACTGGCCACCTGATCCATGCACCATGTCCTACCACAACCCCACACTGGCCACCTGATCCATGCACCATGTCCTACCACCACCCCACACTGGCCACCTGGTCCAGGCACCATGTCCTACCACCATCACACACTGGCCACCTGATCCAGGCACCATGTCCTACCACCACCCCACACTGGCCACCTGATCCAGGCACCATGTCCTACCACCACCACACACTGGCCACCTGGTCCAGGCACCATGTCCTACCACAACCCCACACTGGCCACCTGATCCATGCACCATGTCCTACCACCACCCCACACTGGCCACCTGATCCAGGCACCATGTCCTACCACCACCCCACACTGGCCACCTGATCCAGGCACCATGTCCTACCACCACCCCACACTGGCCACCTGATCCAGGCACCGAGTCCTACCACCACCCCACACTGGCCACCTGATCCAGGCACCGTGTCCTACCACCACCCCACACTGGCCACCTGATCCATGCACCATGTCCTACCACCACCCCACACTGGCCACCTGGTCCAGGCACCATGTCCTACCACCACCCCACACTGGCCACCTGATCCATGCACCATGTCCTACCACCACCCCACACTGGCCACCTGATCCATGCACCATGTCCTACCACCACCCCACACTGGCCACCTGATCCATGCACCATGTCCTACCACCACCCCACACTGGCCACCTGATCCAGGCACCATGTCCTACCACCACTCCACACTGGCCGCCTGATCCAGGCACCATGTCCTACCACCACCCCACACTGGCCACCTGATCCATGCACCATGTCCTACCACCATCACACACTGGCCACCTGATCCATGCACCATGTCCTACCACCACCACACACTGGCCACCTGATCCTGATCACTGCATGCCGTGCCGTGTACCAGGACGTACCTGTACAGTATGACCAGACACTGCATGCCGTGCCGTGTACCAGGACGTACCTGTTCAGTAGGACCAGACACTGCATGTCGTGCCGTGTACCAGGACGTACCTGTTCAGTAGGACCAGACACTGCATGTCGTGCCGTGTACCAGGACGTACCTGTTCAGTAGGACCAGACACTGCATGTCGTGCCGTGGACCAGGACGTACCTGTTCAGTAGGACCAGACACTGCATGTCGTGCCGTGTACCAGGACGTACCTGTTCAGTAGGACCAGACACTGCATGTCGTGCCGTGTACCAGGACGTACCTGTTCAGTAGGACCAGACACTGCATGCCGTGCCGTGGACCAGGACGTACCTGTTCAGTAGGACCAGACACTGCATGTCGTGCCGTGGACCAGGACGTACCTGTTCAGTAGGACCAGACACTGCATGCCGTGCCGTGTACCAGGACGTACCTGTTCAGTAGGACCAGACACTGCATGTCGTGCCGTGTACCAGGACGTACCTGTTCAGTAGGACCAGACACTGCATGTCGTGCCGTGTACCAGGACGTACCTGTTCAGTAGGACCAGACACTGCATGTCGTGCCGTGTACCAGGACGTACCTGTTCAGTAGGACCAGACACTGCATGTCGTGCCGTGTACCAGGACGTACCTGTTCAGTAGGACCAGACACTGCATGTCGTGCCGTGTACCAGGACGTACCTGTTCAGTAGGACCAGACACTGCATGTCGTGCCGTGTACCAGGACGTACCTGTTCAGTAGGACCAGACACTGCATGTCGTGCCGTGTACCAGGACGTACCTGTACAGTAGGACCAGACACTGCATGTCGTGCCGTGGACCAGGACGTACCTGTTCAGTAGGACCAGACACTGCATGTCGTGCCGTGTACCAGGACGTACCTGTTCAGTAGGACCAGACACTGCATGTCGTGCCGTGTACCAGGACGTACCTGTTCAGTAGGACCAGACACTGCATGTCGTGCCGTGTACCAGGACGTACCTGTTCAGTAGGACCAGACACTGCATGTCGTGTCGTGTACCAGGACGTACCTGTTCAGTAGGACCAGACACTGCATGTCGTGCCGTGTACCAGGACGTACCTGTTCAGTAGGACCAGACACTGCATGTCGTGCCGTGTACCAGGACGTACCTGTTCAGTAGGACCAGACACTGCATGTCGTGCCGTGTACCAGGACGTACCTGTTCAGTAGGACCAGACACTGCATGTCGTGCCGTGTACCAGGACGTACCTGTTCAGTAGGACCAGACACTGCATGTCGTGCCGTGTACCAGGACGTACCTGTTCAGTAGGACCAGACACTGCATGTCGTGCCGTGTACCAGGACGTACCTGTTTAGTAGGACCAGACACTGCATGTCGTGCCGTGTACCAGGACGTACCTGTTCAGTAGGACCAGACACTGCATGTCGTGTCGTGTACCAGGACGTACCTGTTCAGTAGGACCAGACACTGCATGTCGTGCCGTGTACCAGGACGTACCTGTTCAGTAGGACCAGACACTGCATGTCGTGCCGTGTACCAGGACGTACCTGTTCAGTAGGACCAGACACTGCATGCCGTGCCGTGTACCAGGACGTACCTGTTTAGTAGGACCAGACACTGCATGTCGTGCCGTGTACCAGGACGTACCTGTTCAGTAGGACCAGACACTGCATGTCGTGCCGTGTACCAGGACGTACCTGTTCAGTAGGACCAGACACTGCATGCCGTGCCGTGTACCAGGACGTACCTGTTCAGTAGGACCAGACACTGCATGTCGTGCCGTGTACCAGGACGTACCTGTTCAGTAGGACCAGACACTGCATGTCGTGTCGTGTACCAGGACGTACCTGTTCAGTAGGACCAGACACTGCATGTCGTGCCGTGTACCAGGACGTACCTGTTCAGTAGGACCAGACACTGCATGCCGTGCCGTGTACCAGGACGTACCTGTTTAGTAGGACCAGACACTGCATGTCGTGCCGTGTACCAGGACGTACCTGTTCAGTAGGACCAGACACTGCATGTCGTGCCGTGGACCAGGACGTACCTGTTCAGTAGGACCAGACACTGCATGTCGTGCCGTGTACCAGGACGTACCTGTTCAGTAGGACCAGACACTGCATGTCGTGCCGTGTACCAGGACGTACCTGTTCAGTAGGACCATACACTGCATGTCGTGCCGTGTACCAGGACGTACCTGTTCAGTAGGACCAGACACTGCATGTCGTGCCGTGGACCAGGACGTACCTGTTCAGTAGGACCAGACACTGCATGTCGTGCCGTGTACCAGGACGTACCTGTTCAGTAGGACCATACACTGCATGTCGTGCCGTGTACCAGGACGTACCTGTTCAGTAGGACCAGACACTGCATGTCGTGCCGTGGACCAGGACGTACCTGTTCAGTAGGACCAGACACTGCATGCCGTGCCGTGTACCAGGACGTACCTGTTCAGTAGGAGCAGACACTGCATGTCATGCCGTGTACCAGGACGTACCTGTTCAGAAGGACCAGACACTGCATGTCGTGTCGTGTACCAGGACGTACCTGTTCAGTAGGACCAGACACTGCATGCCGTGCCCTGTACCAGGACGTACCTGTACAGTATGACCAGACACTGCATGTCATGCCGTGGACCAGGACGTACCTGTTCAGTAGGACCAGACACTGCATGCCGTGCCGTGTACCAGGACGTACCTGTTCAGTAGGACCAGACACTGCATGTCGTGCCGTGTACCAGGACGTACCTGTTCAGTAGGACCAGACACTGCATGCCGTGCCGTGTACCAGGACGTACCTGTTCAGTAGGACCAGACACTGCATGTCGTGCCGTGTACCAGGACGTACCTGTTCAGTAGGACCATACACTGCATGTCGTGCCGTGTACCAGGACGTACCTGTTCAGTAGGACCAGACACTGCATGTCGTGCCGTGTACCAGGACGTACCTGTTCAGTAGGACCAGACACTGCATGTCGTGCCGTGTACCAGGACGTACCTGTTCAGTAGGACCATACACTGCATGTCGTGCCGTGTACCAGGACGTACCTGTTCAGTAGGACCAGACACTGCATGTCGTGCCGTGTACCAGGACGTACCTGTTCAGTAGGACCAGACACTGCATGTCGTGCCGTGGACCAGGACGTACCTGTTCAGTAGGACCAGACACTGCATGTCGTGCCGTGGACCAGGACGTACCTGTTCAGTAGGACCAGACACTGCATGTCGTGCCGTGGACCAGGACGTACCTGTTCAGTAGGACCAGACACTGCATGTCGTGCCGTGTACCAGGACGTACCTGTTCAGTAGGACCAGACACTGCATGTCGTGCCGTGTACCAGGACGTAACTGTTCAGTAGGACCAGACACTGCATGCCGTGCCGTGTACCAGGACGTACCTGTTCAGTAGGACCAGACACTGCATGCCGTGCCGTGTACCAGGACGTACCTGTTCAGTAGGACCAGACACTGCATGCCGTGCCGTGTACCAGGACGTACCTGTTCAGTAGGACCAGACACTGCATGTCGTGCCGTGTTCTAGGACGTACCTGTTCAGTAGGACCAGACACTGCATGTCGTGCCGTGTACTAGGACGTACCTGTTCAGTAGGACCAGACACTGCATGCCGTGCCGTGTACTAGGACGTACCTGTTCAGTAGGACCAGACACTGCATGCCGTGCCGTGTACCAGGACGTACCTGTTCAGTAGGACCAGACACTGCATGCCGTGCCGTGTACCAGGACGTACCTGTTCAGTAGGACCAGACACTGCATGCCGTGCCGTGTACCAGGACGTACCTGTTCAGTAGGACCAGACACTGCATGCCGTGCCGTGTACTAGGACGTACCTGTTCAGTAGGACCAGACACTGCATGTCGTGCCGTGTACCAGGACGTACCTGTTCAGTAGGACCAGACACTGCATGTCGTAGCCGTGGACCTGTGGTCGCGCCACCTCGTGCCAGGCTCGCTGTGGGGCAGAAACAGTCCAGTCAACAACCAGTCAACAACCAGTCAACAGCTAGTCAACAACCAGTCAACAGCTAGTCAACAACCAGTCAACACTGGCTGGTGGGTAACCAGTCAACACTGACTGATGGAGAACCAATCAACACTGGTTGATGGGGGACCAGTCAACACTGACTGATGGGGAACCAATCAACACTGGCTGATGGGGGACCAGTCAACACTGACTGATGGGGAACCAATCAACACAGGCTGCTGGAGGACCAGTCAACACTGGTTGATGGGGAACCAATCAACGCTGGCTGATGGGGGACCAGTCAACAAGCAGTCAACACTGACTGATGGGGAACCAGTCAACACTGACTGGTGGGGAACCAGTCAACAACCAGTCAAAACTGATGGAGAACCAGTCAACAACCAGTCAACACTGGCTGATGGGGGACCAGTCAACACTGGCTGATGGGGAACCAGTCAACCCTGGCTGATGGGGGACCAGTCAACACTGGCTGATGGGGAACCAGTCAACCCTGAATAATGAGGACCGGGTCAACACTGGACGTAAACACTATTGATTGATCTATTTAGATCGCTTGCACAAATACTTCTCAAAAGAGGCAAAAGGCGAATTTAAATCTTAAACATTTCGCAACGAATAGTGCATTTATAAAAAAGGTAATGTAGTTTAGACGAAACAAGAAGTAAACATATCAAGACCCAAAGAAACCATTTTTGCCGGCGTATTGCTTATTATGCACATGATAATAGTCACGTCTTAATTTTTAAGGAAAAAAAACATGACTCCACATAGAGTACACGTTCATGAAAGACGTCAGTAAGCATGTTGTATCTGCATGACCACGGCCGTACCTCTGCTATCTGGGGCGTCTTCCAGTATCCATGGAGCCGTGTGGTCTGATCCAGACCCACCGACACCAGGAACTCACCACCTTCCGGATCCCAGGCCAAGTCCTGCACGGAATCAAAATGGCCGCCGCACGTGACCCCCGGCGACCACGTGTTGCCTTCCTGCGGGGAGGAAGCGGTCGTCATGGTTACATCACGTGCAGAATCTCACAGCCTCAAATCACGTGCGTGCTTGGAAACCCTACTGTTACACTTCCTAATAATAAGTTCACCAGTGATGCGTCCAGAATCAAAAAAGAGAGTTATCAATTTTGCTAATACGACAGACGGTGTTTTCAGGGGATAGAACTTGTGATCTGTCGTGGAGTTTGTTTATGTATATAATGAAGTAAGCAACACAATAGCATGGTGCAAACACTTTAACAATTGTTGGACTCAGTATTGTGTATATATTCCGTGCCATAGAGCTGGTTGGAAGATATGGCGCAGTGACGGGCAGTGACGGGTAGTGACGGGCAGTGACGGATAGTGACGGGCGGTGCGGGCAGTGGCGGGTGGTGACGGGCAGTGACGAGCAGTGACGGGCAGCGACGGGCAGTGGCAGGTAGTGACGAGCAGTGACGGGTAGTGACGGGTAGTGACGGGCAGTGGCGGGTAGTGACGGGTAGTGACAGGCAGTGACGGGCAGTGGCGGGTAGTGGCGGGTAGTGACGAGCAGTGACGGGTAGTGACGGGTAGTGGCGGGTAGTGACGGGCAGTGACGGGCAGTGACGGGTAGAGACGGGTAGTGACGGGCAGTGACGGGCAGTGGCGGGTAGTGACGAGCAGTGACGGGTAGTGACGGGTAGTGACGGGTAGTGACGGGCAGTGGCGGGTAGTGACGGGTAGTGACGGGCAGTGGCGGGTAGTGACGCGTAGTGACGGGCAGTGACGGGTAGTGACGGGCGGTGCGGGCAGTGGCGGGCGGTGACGGGTAGTGATGGGTAGTGACGGGCAGTGGCGGGTAGTGATGGGCAGTGGCGGGTAGTGACGGGCAGTGACGGGCAGTGACGGGCAGTTTGGTTGTGCTCACCTGGTGCTGGTGCCACATGTGGAAGGCACCCTGGTAGCCGTGTGCCAGGATGGAGCGACCGTCAGGGCTGAACATCGCGCCGTAAAAACCCAGAGTGTTGCCGCCGATCTCACCCAGACGCACCTGGCAACATAACGAATGCTGTATGTGATGTTAATCTATAGTGATGTCATAGTTACTACAGCGCGTATCCCGTGTCTCTTACAATCACACCCCCCCCCACCCCCCATCCGAACTGTGTCACCCTCACCAAAGAAACACTCCCACCCTCACCCACCCCACCCAGACACTTTCACCCCCTTCACCCAGAAACCCTTACCTTCTCCACCCAGACACCCTCATCTACTCCACCCAGAGAATCTTACCCTCTCAATCCAGACACCCTCACCCTCTCCACCCAGACACCCTAACCCTCACCACCCAGACACCCTCACCCTCTCCACCCAGACACCCTCACCTACTCCACCCAGAGAATCTTACCCTCTCAACCCAGACACCCTCACCCTCTCCACCCAGACACCCTAACCCTCACCACCCAGACACACTCACCCTCTCCACCCAGACACCCTCACCCACTCCACCCAGACGCCCTTACCTTCTCCACCCAGACCCCGCTGTCGACGTCACACTCCCAGAGGATGACTGTCTTGTCCATGGATGTCGACAGGAGACGCAGCGGCTGCAGCCCATCGCCATCTGTGACAGAGATATACAGCGCTGAGCAAGGGCACCCCGGTGAGCGGGGGGGGGGGGACTCATACAGGACACCCCGGTGAGCAGGGGGGGGGGGGGGCTCGTACAGGACACCCCGGTGAGCGGGGGGAGGGGCTCGTACAGGACACCTCGGTGAGCGGTGGGGGGGGGGGGCTCATACAGGACACCCCGGTGAGCGGGGGGGGTGGGGGGTGATGGCAGCACATACAGTCAGCAGTGCTGTGGTTACCCGCTCCGGTTGCCCCTTTTCATGTCTTGTCATCGATAGAGCGAGCGTTCAATCTCAGTTTACAGCTATACCTTAATCTATATCGTTAAGCCTAGCCACATTTGATGAGGGCTTAAATTAACAATTACCACAGTTGATGATATACTTGGCTTTGATTTAGAATAGCTACAGCTGGTACGCTTGGCTTCGATTTAAGATAGCCACAGCTGGTACGCTTAGCTTTGATTTAGAATAGCTACAGCTGGTACGCTTGGTTTTGATTTCAGATAGCTACGGTTGATGATACCACTGGCTTTACCTTCGCTCGAAAGAGATTTCCATCGGACGCTGTATATCCAGTTTTCGTGACCTTGCAACACGGACTCCAAGGTCACTGCATAGCAATGAGATTCCCCTGAAAACATACCGGTATATTAAAAAAAATTATATGCAATTACAACAACAGCATGCTTAGGAGATCTAGATATCGTGTAATGCCTTATATTATGAGGGGAGCGGATAGCACCCATCCGCCCGCATAAGGCGATGGATATGCAGCCTATTTTTTAAATATACATTTCGCCAACGATGGCTGTTAACAGACTGTAACTAGATGACCAACCATCATTCGTCAAACAGAAGGTGTTTTCCTTGAGTCGAATATCGGCGTGTGGGTCCAGTGCCTGGATGTTCTGTGGCTTCAGTGGCGGTTGGTGTGATGCACGACGGGATATCCGCCATATACGGATGTAGCAGTCCTGAGCACAGCTAGCCAACAGCAACTCATCGCCGTCTGCATAGTGCAACGATAAGACCAACATCACCAAGGTAACGATTATTCTGAATTCCAAAATATCCTCAAGATATTTAAATAGTTAAATAGAAAAAAGGCTTTTTATACCGGCCACTTGAAGATTATCCACATGAAAGATGCAAACAGGTTCCGTGCTCAAATATGGTGCCATAAACCATTGACTGCGAAGTGTGTAGAGATAACTGACCAGTGTCTGAGGTAACTGACCAGTGTCTGAGGTAACTGACCAGTGTCTGAGGTAACTGACCAGTGTCTGAGGTAACTGACCAGTGTCTGAGGTAACTGACCAGTGTCTGAGGTAACTGACCAGTGTCTGAGGTAACTGACCAGTGTCTGAGGTACTGACCAGTGTCTGAGTTAACTGACCAGTGTCTGAGGTAACTGAACAGTGTCTGAGGTAACTGACCAGTGTCTGAGGTACTGACCAGTGTCTGAGGTAACTTACCAGTGTCTGAGGTAACTGACCAGTGTCTGAGGTAACTGACCAGTGTCTGAGGTAACTGACCAGTGTCTGAGGTAACTGACCAGTGTCTGAGGTAACTGACCAGTGTATGAGGTAACTGACCAGTGTCTGAGGTAACTGACCAGTGTCTGAGGTAACTGACCAGTGTCTGAGGTAACTGACCAGTGTCTGAGGTACTGACCAGTGTCTGAGTTAACTGACCAGTGTCTGAGGTAACTGACCAGTGTCTGAGGTAACTGACCAGTGTCTGAGGTAACTGACCAGTGTCTGAGGTAACTGACCAGTGTCTGAGGTAACTGACCAGTGTCTGAGGTACTGACCAGTGTCTGAGTTAACTGACCAGTGTCTGAGGTAACTGAACAGTGTCTGAGGTAACTGACCAGTGTCTGAGGTACTGACCAGTGTCTGAGGTAACTGACCAGTGTCTGAGGTAACTGACCAGTGTCTGAGGTAACTGACCAGTGTCTGAGGTAACTGACCAGTGTCTGAGGTAACTGACCAGTGTCTGAGGTAACTGACTAGTGTCTGAGGTAACTGACCAGTGTCTGAGGTAACTGACCAGTGTCTGAGGTAACTGACCAGTGTCTGAGGTAACTGACCAGTGTATGAGGTAACTGAGCAGTGTCTGAGGTAACTGACCAGTGTCTGAGGTAACTGACCAGTGTCTGAGGTAACTGACCAGTGTCTGAGCTAACTGACCAGTGTCTGAGGTAATTGACCAGTGTCTGAGGTAACTGACCAGTGTCTGAGGTAACTGACCAGTGTCTGAGGTAACTGACCAGTGACTGTGAAGTGAAGGTCCCGGATCCAATCCTCGTGCCCCATCAACGACTGACCCGACACAAACTGAAACAAGACATCAAACACGTACTATATTTTACGCTATAGATCTTGAGACGTGGAAATATTTTAAGGATGCGAGCGTTATGGCCTCTGATAACGGCCATAGAGGAAGCCACTGGCGAATTCCTACCAGATGCCATCAACCATTTATAACAAAAGGTTTTTAATTTTCTTTACACGTATATCGACACGGCATTATTTTATCTCTTCGGGCTCACAGCCTGACAAGGGGCATAGATATTGCCTCGGTCGGTACTTGGCCCACGCACCTTGCCATCTTGTTGGTACAGCAGATGAACGCGCTGGTCATCCCCGCCACAAGCCAAGAGAGGAACTACAACAACGAAGGCAGTCGGCATCGTTAGAAACTGTTAATACGTAGCGTATTTTATTTTTGATTCTGTATTACTGTTCTCATCGAGCTTTTTGTGGAATAAACAAGAAAAAAGAAGATAAAAGGCAGTCGTCATACCCACAGAAGCTCCGCCAGGTGTCCTCGTTAGCATGTGAGGTCATCTTTAAACCCAAGACCAACGACACAGGAATGTGTTCAAAGTAACCGGTTATGAGGCTGCTGTGTCACGAACCTGTAACTACCGGGACGCTCTCAACGCCCTTTAGGGGCCGGCCCGGTAGCTCAGTGGGCTAGAGCGCTCGCCTTGAGTGCTCTGGCCACCTGGCTCCCCTCTCCCTTCCATCTCGCATTAACGCGATATGACCAAAAGTAGTTAAAACGTCATGAATATACAACCAACCAACCAACTGAATGCCCTTTGAGGAAAGGAAGGCCGGGGTCAAGGCACAAAGTAGTTAAGGAGTGGTGCGCCAACTCCGGTCGAGGTAGGAGACTGGACCACGGAGGGTCTGGGACAGTTCACTGGCCAAAGACTTACCTTGTTCATGAGGTAGCATCACCCAGGCTAAGGCAAGAACAAAACCTGAACCAAAGGCTAAGCTCTGTACACAGACAAAGTCACCTGCAAGAGAAAACACATGTCAAATGTAGACACACTGGTCAAATGACATTGTACATTTCCCTCAAGGAGCTGACTGGCATAGCATATTTACAAACAATATCACCTAAAAATATTGTTTCGTCAATATAATAATAATAATCTCATTAGTTTTGAGATTACTTGGCCACTAAACCACTTCTGGTTTCTACTCAGTCAATTCTAAGTGCACTGATTGGCGTTGGCGAAGCGCTTCTTTCATTATTTGTGCACAACCTACCATTCATATTTATTAAAAAATTCCTATATATTCATTTCATGGGATATACCTAACTTACCAACCAGATATGCCACAGAACATTTTTTGGTGTCAGATGTTTTAACTATTCAAGATGTACGGAAGTGTAATACCTGTCTCTCCTTGCCTTTCCCATATTTTCACAGTTGAATCCACTGATGCTGTAGCTACCAGTGTTCTTGAACAGGAATTCTGGTCTGAACCAGCATATGTGGCCGCCACGATATTTACCGCTTTGGTGTGGCCAACAAGTTTAGCAACAGCTTCAAACTATTCAGGCACAAAACAAAAATAATATAGGGTATATAACATACAATAGCAAATCACTTGTTGGAACATGTTTATAAAGTAACAACTGATCAAATACCACTAGATATAAAGCTGTTTTGTCCCAAATTACTTGCATATCAAAATATGACACCTAACTTTTAAAACAAAACACCTCTGCAGTTAAACTACATTAGACATATACATGTAAGTATATATTCCTATTAGACATATACATGTAAGTATATATTCCTTGATGAGAATATATAAATTGAAAATAGCTGACTATATCTCTGTATATATCACTGCCACATATTACCTCTTTCAGAATATCTATACAGTAGCATTTGTTTCCAACAAGCCATTCGGTATATAACACCTACGCTGCAGGCCCCAGCTGGCTTTATTCCAGCTGAGTACTCTGAGGAGGAAGGTAAATAGACCTAGAGCACTCCTTCTACATTTGTATATTTAATATGACAAACCAAAGTTGTAGCTTTTATAGACAACAGGGCATAATATCAATTTATTTATTACCTTAGCTTAAGCACCAGTACTTGTTATACAGCAAGGAATGCATAGTACAGAATATACATAGTTAGTGGTACATGTAGTTACAAACTGGTAGCAGTTTTTCTCAGTACCTTATCTCCCTGCTTTCTCCAAACAACGCCAGTTTTGTCAGTTGACACAGATACCAGCTCAGTTTCTGAAACTGTCATGAATTGTTAAATAATAAGATAAAAAAATGTCAAACTTTACCTGGTCTATTTAGATGAAGATGGTACTAACCAATAATAAATAAGTATAGTATCACATAGAGATATAATATAACTACTGTTAATAAATTGTAATAATAACAATGAATTCATTATGTTCAGTTTTACACATTTCACTTAATGGTGAAAACATTATATGAATAAAGCTGTACCATTTTTGGGGTGTTTTATCCAGCAAACACTGTTCACACGGTCAGTGTGTCCTGTCAATGTATCAACTATGGAATGTGGAGACTGCAAACAAAAATATAAATCATTATTATTAGCGAGCTCTAGCGAGCTATTATGGTAACGTATACAAAAAACAAAAAAAAAAAAAAAAAAAAAATGTTTGGCTTGCCATACATTGTCATACTATTGGGCTGTACAGTTCTCGCGGGTTCTGTTTCCGGTTTAGGTCTTTTGGGGACCAACAAAAAAACACGTGCTCTTAGAACGAGTGCGCATCACGCTGTTGCCTTGCTGCAACTGCGTGACTCTCACTCATTGTAGTCAACGTTTTAGTGTTGGGAACCGGCCAGCTGCGCGGTTTGTGCCTAAAGAATCGAGTGGGTGTGAAACTATTTTTTGTTTGCTTTTGTCCAGGCATTGTTAACTATAAAATCATAATATAGTTAAAGACAAGACATTTATCTCTCCATAATGCATGTGGTCCGTTCGATGAGACCGTTGGAAGCGTTGTATTTTGAGCCAAATCATCGATGTTTATAGTTCTACGACAAACGGAGCACCATTGTCCTCACCTGCTCAGTCCATATAGGGCTGTACAGTGACTTCGGGATCTTATCGAGACCCCACGAGACAGGGCTACCTATGCTCTGCGTCAATGCCTAGCATCAACGGCCTGTACGTGTTGCCTACCTTCCGGTTGTTTGCCTTCACTCGCCTCACACACAAGATCGGCTAAAGCTGTCCTTGGAAGCACAACTAACTACTGAAGTTCTGTGCATATCCGAATTATAACCATCCGAGTAAATTTATGTAATGTATGAGCGGTTAGGCAGTTGATAAACCAGAATGCGGTTGTTTCATGAGTGACTGTCAGCGTCAGGCGATATGATGTGCTGCGCGGGGTTTTCCATGTCGTATGACGTAATAATCATCATGACGCGCGCAGACACGCGCGTCATGATGATTATTACGTCATACGACATGGAAAACCCCGCGCAGCACATCAGATCGCCTGACCCTAATGAGACAAGCGCATTCTGGTTTATCAACTGCCTAACCGCTCATACATTACATAAATCTACTCGGATGGTTATAATTCGGATATGCACAGAACTTCAGTGGTTAGTTCTGCTTCCAAGGACAGCTTTAGCCGATCTTGTGTGTGAGGCGAGGGAAGGCAAACAACCGGAAGGTAGGCAACACGTACAGGCCGTTGATGCTAGGCATTGACGCAGAGCATAGGTATCCCCGTCTCGTGGGGTCTCGATAAAATCCCGAAGTGACTGTACAGCCCTATACGATTCAAAAAACGTCGGCCGCGCGTCATGGCCGAGAATGAAGGCGATAATAGGAGCCATTCCATAAAGTTCCAGACTATATAACAGAATATACGCCTACAATTAGTATTTTATTGCTTTATTTGTCCGAATAAGGTAGAATAATGATTATGAAAACTATAAAACATTGATTACATTTTTATTCACAATTTCTCCCGGCTACTGGCGGAACGCCGTCTGATGCTAACATCCGGAAAATGCGAATCTGGCAAACGCGTTCGAATCTCAACTTTTTTTTTGCTGTTTGGCATAGATCGAAGTCATAAGAAATTTAGACAAGGTGTGTATTATTTTTGAAAGTCATCTGTTTATTGCAACTGATTGCTATGACAGTTTTCATGAATATTTCAGCTCCTGGTTGTCAGTTTTTTAAGTCAGACAAGTGACCAAGTCGAGTGTCGTCTTCGCGTCTGTCAAACTGTCAACCCTGGTCAAATGAAATTAGACAAATAACTGACTTAAACCTAGTCGTTGATTTGTTGACGTCTACTTGTCAGTACGTTTTGTTGAGATTGAAGGTTGGTATTTTGATATAAAACCATCTAACTTGACAGCTTTGGCTAATTTTGATCTTGAACTAAATTTTTAGTCCAAGCTAAAACAAGTCAGATAAAGTCTGCATGTTTACCTGTTTACTTTCAGTGTTTTAGCCATAGATTAGCCTGAATGTTCAGACGGTACAGTCTTGACACTTGTTCTTGTGACTGTAAGTGTAACAGTAAGCATCAGACTGTCAAACTGTAACGTCTGAACATTCAGGCTAGCCATAGATACCTTATGGATACGGTCAGGGAGACAGGAATGAAATCAATCTGGACTGGTTGAAAGAACAAGCATATAGTAATTGGACCAGTGATTGCGCAGGTACCACACCAGTGATTGCGCACCAAGCGAAAGGTGGTAAAAATAATATGTAGATCATTGGGAATCTTACAAAACAGATGTCAATGTAGCTGTCACACATGAAGGCATCTGCCTGGATAAGTTTAGATCAAACTCCTATAAATCAAATCAGATTTCTGCAAGTGCGCAATCACTGGTACCTGCGCAATCACTGGTCCACCTTCTATAGCTGTGGTCAACACCAGTGTCAGTGACCCTGACAGAAGTAGGCCTATTGCTATTTGGAATGCAGGTCTTACTTTGATGATTTGGAATCATGTTTAGACCGAGTTATTTTGGGCCAATTGGGGCCTTTGGCTTCGAACCACTGTCTGTCACTGAAAAAACTAAAAAGTAGGTAGGGTAAACACTTAATTTTCCATATGACATCAAATTTCAGCTGCAGTTTTTGCCTTTTTAAATATAACAATTTAATTCTGGTCTCTATTATGATTCCAAACCTATATTTTAGATGCCTCCACCCATGAAATATATATAGCTCTAATTTGAAGAGTTTATTTAAGACAAATTAAATACGATTTTTAAATTTTTTTTTTAATATTTTATTACCGGTATATATTGTTCATAGATCTATACTATTTCCTAACATTTGACACCTTTTGCCTAATTCTGACACATATCTCTAGGACATCAAAATTTCAGCTGCAGTTTTTGCCTTTTTAAATATAACAATTTAATTCCGGTTTCTAGACTCCAAACCTATATTTCAAATGCCTCCACCCCTGAAATATAATTTGAAGAGTTTAATTGAGAAAAATTAAACAGGAGTTTAAACCAAAACTGTAAATATTTTATTATATATTGTTCACATGACTTACTATTTCCTATTTTTGACACATTTTGCCTACTTTTGACACCCCAGGATAATTCAGATTTATTCACAACCATATCACTCATCTATGATTTGAAAAAATAGCTGTTTTTCAGTGCTATTTTTGTTAATTTTCAAATGATTTCAATCTATAACTTAGTTAAATTAATGCCATTATTACGATTTTTAATCAAATGCAGAATGTATATATTTTATTCCTCTTAAAGCAACATTTTAAGTTTAAAATTGTCCCAATACAATAATTTTCAATGTCAAATGTCAAAAACTGGTTTCCCTGCCAGACAAATATAGATCTAGATTACCATCACAAAACAATATAGGACATACAAATATTTTCATATCCAGTCTATTTGTGCATGAAAATTAAACATATCACTGGCTATTTTATGACAAAAATAGCTAGGATATCAACAGTTTAACAAATACTGAATGAAATCCCTTTTCCCGAAACTAAACAGCCCCTCTTAAAATGTCAAGCTTTGAGTATATTCACACAAAAATGGTTGTACTTTGTATTGTCAAAATCCCCTTGCTGACAAATAATTAAAATATTAATCAAAAAGACAAAAATTATTCAATAAAAAGTTTAATAAAAAAGGCAACAATTATTGAATTAAAAGTTTAATAAAAAAGGCAACAATTACTGAAACAACGGTTTTAGTAGCTCATATTGATAAGTAACACAAATGTGTACCATTTTGAGGATCAGAAAACTGTCTGGACAACTCCTACTCAAGCAGTATTACTTTCAAATAGAAATACCAAGTATATATAATAAACAGGGTTTAGCATGTAACAGTGTCTACCGGTAAATAGGCAACTAACATAGGGTCAGTTTACTTCATTTTACTTATACACTGGTGCGACTTATCTATGGCTCAAGTCTAATAATTTCTCAAAATCGGTGGGTGTGACTTATACACTGGAAATTTGGTAACATATGCCCAGTTTACTTATCTTTTTTTATCTTTACTTTCTAAAAACATTTTTTGTGAGAGATACTAGTATTACATTGGAAGCAAATTGTATAGATCTAGGATGATAGAAGAAGACGGATAATGATAAAACATACATGTATTGTACTTCTGACATGTGGTGAGTGTTCAAGAAACTTACTTGTGGTGTATTTAGCAACGGTTCAGTATATGTTCTCATGGACAGGTCACAACCGTATAAAGCATGCTATAAAATATGTTATAGATTGCTAGAATGGTAGAAGAAGAAGGATGATGATAAAACATACTTCTGACATGGTATGAGTGTTCAAGAAGCTTACTCATGGTATATTTAGCAATGGTTCAGTATCTGTTCTCATGGATAGGTAACAACAGGCAATGAAAATATGTTTTTCATTAAGGACTTACCTCCGAAAATAGTTTTAATAGAAATGATATAGATCTACTAAAGTCCTTCTAATATAAATATAAATATTTATGGACAAGTTGTCATCAATTTTTTTTTGGCCATATTGGGGCACTTTCTGTGAAAGGGTGTAGCTTTGTTATGAACATATACCTGGTACATAGATAGGTATAGATTGCTATAAATCTATGACCAGCTTTAAACTTGATTTAAAGGTATCTCATCAACCTATATATAATTTTAGCAAAAGGAAAAAAGGCTCAGAAAATTAAAAATTAATATAATATATTAATTATCATAAAATAGATCTAATATGATTAATTATAGACTCAAGCAACTACTTATTTTTGTATTTCTCTGCATATATATGACTTTAAGCCCAAATATTACTGTTAAACAACTAAGCCATCCATCTTATTGTTAATTAAAAGAAATAGATAAAAACATCATTTCTAAAACTTAAATAAGATATTTCAGTACAGGCAGCTTTAAGAATATAAACTACTTCAGCTAATACAGCAGATATAAGACAGCATCTAGTCAACTCGACCCATGACACGCCCGACCCATCACCTACTCAACCCCAAGCCAACTCGACCCCAAGCTAACTCAACCTCAAACCAACTATACCCGTGTTGGTTTTGGGTCTAGTTGTCTAGAAACCTATAAGATTAGGACAGCTGGCTGCTGCAGTTGATACAGCAGCTTTAAGATCTAGGCCTTTATTATTTTTTAATTTGGGTGAGCTCGCAACTTAGGCAATGCCTATTCATATTATTTAAATGGCAGTGAGCGGCAAAAGGTTTGTTTTGGGAGATATCTTATGGGTGGCATGATGAATTTGCTAGTAGCACTTTGGGTCTTTAATCAATGTTTGCTGGAAACTATTTATAAATATATCCTAAGGATGAATATATGATATATATATATGATATATATGATATATATATATGATATATATGATATATATATATGATATATATGATATATATGTATGATATATATATATGTGGCGTCTTCATCACATTTCATCACATATGATTATATGCACACAAATTATAATAAAAGCTAGTCGATTCCCGAATGGTGTCTAAAGAACTTTACATAGACATAGCTGTACCCCTAGCCTCGGGAGACCTACTGTAGTATCTCGGCCCAGGCCCAGTGGATAAAACATACCAAGCGCCTCGGGCCAAATGGGAATTTCCCTTTGGCCTAACGTGTAAGGTGTTCGCTCGGGATGCGGAAGGTCGCCGGTTCGAAACCCGCTTGGGTAGAAAGTTCTAGCCAGGCGGGTAGAACTTTCGGCGTCCTTTCGGGCCTGGGACCAGAAATATCCCAGTGGTGCCGATGGAAAACAAACCTGGGGCCACCCTTTCAAACGGTCGCCTACTGGGCCGGGTGAAACAAAGGAAACGTAGATCTCCGCTTAGTGCGGCAAGACACGGTCCTTGTCACTCCCCGGATACCTGTAGGAGCCGTAGGCTTGGATTCACACGCAGGGCGTGGTGGATAGACTGTGAGGCGCGGTCCAATGGGAAAGGGTGTTATGTAGTATCTCGGCCCAGGCCCAGTGGATAAAACACACCAAGCGCCTCGGGCCAAATGGGAATTTCCCTTTGGCCTAACGTGTAAGGTGTTCGCTCGGGATGCGGAAGGTCGCCGGTTCGAAACCCGCCTGGGTAGAAAGTTCTAGCCAGGCGGGTAGAACTTTCGGCGTCCTTTCGGGCCTGGGACCAGAAATATCACAGTGGTGCCGATGGAAAACGAACCTGGGGCCACCCTTTCAAACGGTCGCCTACTGGGCCGGGTGAAACAAAGGAAACGTAGATCTCCGCTTAGTGCGGCAAGACGCAGTCCTTGTCACTCCCCGGATACCTGTAGGAGCCGTAGGCTTGAATTCACACGCAGGGCGTGGTGGATAGACCGCGAGGGCATGGTCCAATGGGAAAGGGTGGTATGTAGTATCTCGGCCCAGGCCCAGTGGATAAAACACACCAAGCGCCTCGGGCCAAATGGGAATATCCTTTTGGCCTAACGTGTAAGGTGTTCGCTCGGGATGCGGAAGGTCGCCGGTTCGAAACCTGCCTGGGTAGAAAGTTCTAGCCAGGCGGGTAGAACTTTCGGCGTCCTTTCGGGCCTGGGACCAGAAATATCACATTACTCATATTCCGCCGTTAGGTCTCGGTTCCAGCCTGGGTTTCGCATAAGGACTTTTTTACAGAATAGGCACATTTGGAAATTCTGAATTATCTGGAAATACACTGGGGCTAAATATCACATTTTTGTATAGATTAATCTTTTAGCTATCAAGTTCTTCCAAACAATCAAAAAGATTGATCATCTGTTTCTGTGTCTACAAGATGATTTTCGAAGCACCAATGTCCGAACCAGGCGCCAGACTTATTTTTGGCGCGTGCTGGTACAATAACATGAGTGCATTAACAGTGCCACAAATATTTGAATAACTAACACTGGGTGAGTGGGTCCCTATTGCAAGTATCAAAACACCATCTATACCATACTATAGCACTCTATTATCGCCCAGTATGGTGTCACCACTATAACGTCTAATAGACATCATTGTCAACCTCACTTTTGGCGAGCAGAGAGCAACAGCTTGACATGCTCCATAGCAAATAAGGTCATTCTGACCCCAATCCACGCTTTGTGGGGTTCTGTTACAGCCACAACTCGCGTAGATTCTCTTCCACATGACAGTTGAGTTGCCAAGCCAGCCCAGTGCGGACGCAGAGTACGCCGCTCTGGAAC
Source organism: Arenicola marina (assembly GCA_964019135.1). Classification (NCBI taxonomy): domain Eukaryota; kingdom Metazoa; phylum Annelida; class Polychaeta; family Arenicolidae; genus Arenicola; species Arenicola marina. The sequence goes on along the minus strand of OZ025259.1, from coordinate 36,940,133 downwards.
CAGCCGTCAACAACTGCCATGTGGGGAAAGGAGCATCTGACACCTCACTTATCGCTCGCTGTTGGTTAGCTCTTTAGAAATGCAATCTGTCAAATTATTTTGCTGTAAAAAGTTACGCCTTCCCGAGACAAAAGCAATTACTTAAGCTATATATTGACAAATGCGCTCTATTTAGCCAGTAGGCCTAAGTACCAGTAGATCTATCAGGCACAGGGTTGGGAAGGAACAAAAAGATTCAGACCATAAATAATTTTAAAAACCAACAAAAACCCTTAGTCTAAAAAGGGTAATTACTGGGCGCATTTGTTTGGTAACCCGAGTGTATCCCTGCGGTGGACCGAATACGCACATTACGCATCAGTCCACCACCCGACACTTCTTTCATCCGGGGCATAGGTGCGCGCGCATCCATTCGGTATGCCGTTGTGCCCCGTTCAAAACAGCACGGGACATTCGGGAGAAGATGGCGGCTGATTGAAAGGTGACGAGAGTAGGTTTCATTGCAATAGGCATATCCCTGTCGGCACACTAGGAAGTTCCCTGTCACGTGTTGCGGGTCCCTTGCGGGATACCGAACCTGGCCCAAAGAAATGAAGTTTTCAGCCGCCTGGTGTTTATGTCACTACTATTGTGGTAATCGTTTAACAAATCGAGCGAGCTCGTTTCCATAGACCAGCCATATATCCTTCTACATGCATGGCAGCTGTCCTTAAACTCTTATGAAAAGATATATTGCTGGCCAATGGAAACGAGTATTGCAACATTTTGAGCCCCATGGATCTGATCAGATCACCGAGAGCTAGCTCATCGGAAAACGAAGAGGCTTTTCTCCCAAATGAAGTCACCAAAAGAGATCGGAGGTGCAGTGTGGACACTTTTAACCAAGGCCCTGCCATTTAGGTGTGGCTAGAAGGCAGCAATCCAGTCAATGGTCTGACTTGGCGAACCTGCATCGAGCCCCAGAAGAGGATGGCGAGGCTGGAGGGACGTGCTAACACTAGGAAAGCCGAAGAAGAACATAAAGAGAAATATCGAGGCAGAGGAAGAAGAACTGGCAAGCAATCCCTCACTTGACCAACACGATGAAGCAGAAGGGGATGAAGGTTTTGACGAGGAAGACATCATTGAGACATATAACCGTGTCGATAAGTGTCAAGCCGTGTCGGTACTAACGGTTACTGTCGGTAAATGGTACCACGCATGATTCGAAACACGCACCAGACTATGTGCCTTTCTGCAGTGGACGAAGATGTATGCCAGCAACTGTGAACTTGAAATATATATGAAACTGACAACACTATTACAACGGGACGGATCATCCGGGACGGGGGTGGGGTGTAATGTAAGCGGAGAGGTGAGGAGGGGTTAGTGGTTGAGGTTAAACGATGTGGTGTGATGGATTTTGTGAGCATAAGGGGTGACAGGAGAGGGGGGCTGGAAGGGGAGACCTCACATAGACGGAGATTGGTTCATGAGCCGCTCCGCGCCGTAAGTCTGGGCGAGCACACTCAATTTATCTGCACACACTCAATTTAGCTGCTTACCTGGGCATTCAATTTCGACTATCGTTGGAAGGATAGGGAGTGGGATTGGTCAGGTATACCTACGGTATTGGGAAGGGCCATCTTAAGACACTTAAATTAATTGTACAGGTAGATATTCCAAGCAACCGCGACTGTATTTTTATCGATTGGTGGGTTTATGGGCCTTAATGATAGGTAGATAACGGTGGCTTATGTAAAAAATATGCCCAGTTTGACGTGTCCGTTGAACTTTGAAAATTACGCTTGATTCAACATATATGGCTTTTTGACCAAGTCGGCCAACACCGGCCTCAAGTACAATTACCATGCGTCGCAATTAACCAGAAACTGAGGCTGAAAAAAAAAACCCAGCCAACACCATGAATATTGTTCTCCGGCGAAGCACATAATCGAGCCTTTCCTTCGATTACGTTGGTCTCGATGCATGTTACCATGGACTTGATTGCCTCACGGCAGGCAGGATGTATCAACTAGACAGGGACCGCTCTAGGACGGCATGTCCCTTTGCGGGTACGCGCGTGGCTCCAAAAGTTAACACAGGGGGGCCTCCCTGGTGTAGTGGTTAGCGCACTAGACCGCAGATCAATAGGTCCTGGGTTCGAATCCGGGCCCGGGCACCTAATCTGGGGCATGTTTCATTCCTTCATCCTTCATCGTCCCGGGAGGTTCCTTGGCCCAATTTAGCCTGTATGTGCACAAAAGTGGCCTAAAACACCAACATTTCATTTCCAAAAGTTAACACATCTTACATCTCAGTTTTTGTGAGGTCTCCCCTCCCAGCCCCCCTCTCCAGTCACCCCTTATGCTCACAAAACCCCTCACACCACATCGTTTGACCTCACCCCTAAACGTCTCCTCACCTATCCGCTCACACTACACCGCACCCCCATCCCGGATGATCCGCCCCGTTGTAATAGTGTCGTCAATTACACTATATTTCAAGTTCACAGTTGCTGGTATACATCTTCGGCCACTGCAGGAAGGCACATAGTCTGGTGCGTGTTTCAAAACCTCTCCTCACCTCTCCGCTAACACTACACCCCACCCCGGTCCCAAATATTTCGTCCCGTTGTAATAGGAACAGGAATTCTTGGCGATTCGCGATTAGCTGTTGGCCACTTTTTGGGATCGTTATCCGTGCAATTCCTGGTTCAACGCGAAGACTCTTTCCCTATTTACCTCGATCTGTTATGGCGAATATTCTGTAATTCCCAGACTACTATATCACTTTTAAGATGTTATTTGTCACGCCCGGTCCCCCTGTTGGACATTCGATACTGTTCTCCCTAATTTTAGGCGATTCGCGATTCAGAAAGTTACCCAGACATTACCTAACAAATAATTCGTACGGCGCGTCAGGTCGTAAGACGCCTGACGTATGACGTCACCAGGGGCGTTCGGACCAATAGTGTGACCGAGATGTATATCGCTTTTCAACGTTTTTGACAGGCTCATTGTTGAAGTAAAATTTTACGTTATTGAAACTAAAATTAATAAGTTTGCATTTCATTTGTGTTTCAAAGGGTTAAACGCAAGATAAAATTATTTTACAAACTCTGTACACACGTAACACATTTGTATTACATAAAACATACAATATAGGCGCGAGGAGACTTACGTCGTCTGCATAACCAAACGCACCGCCGTACATATATGACCAATAGTCAAATCAGCTGTAATTTCTTGCAACATTATAATAACGAGCTTTATGTGTTTAGTATAGCAAAAAACATCGAGTACCCTTTCGAAAAAGTTATAATTGTGGCAGAACGCTTCTTTTTTTTCATCACCTGATACAGAGTGTTATTAGGATTAGGCTAGGTCCCAGCACTAATTTGTAGAAATTCGCGACGCATTTTTCCTATTGATTTGCGCCGCGCCGCTCTGGCGTGCGAGTGTGAAAATGCATGGAGGAAATAAGCGACAAGAGATATATAATGGAGCCCTAGCGGAGTGAGTCGAAGGCAGAGAGTATTTTAACGTGTCCATATCTTTTGCGTTGTGTGACATCGAGTTATGCAACTTTTCATATTTCTCAGCAAACGGAGTGGTGATATTTTCAGTTCCATCCGTATCGTCGGTTCTGTTTGGCACATTGTTATTGGGTTTGGTGACGTTTTTCGTTTCAGAACAGAAATTCCTAGTATTATTACTTTAGCTGAGCGTACGGGTTGGTGGTACTTGGCTCTGGCTCTCCTCATGACATCGGCAATCGCCGCATCACGGGGAGAGCCACAGTCTCGCCAGATATTGTGCCAAAACATGGAGGATTCTCTGTACGGTTGCACCAGCTCTTTCCAGGTATGACTTTGGGTTTTGAGTTTGTCCCGTATGTGGTATGGATACTTTGCTTGCCCTAACACAGGCGTCCACTATCTGGCCATGTAACAACTGAATATCGTGTCGGTGGTCAGCAGTCTCTGACGGTAAATAGGTTGACAGTGGCGCGAGATTACTGTCTAAGCAGGCACCATATTCTAGAGTTGTTTCAGGACTTAAGTTTTCCCACATTGGTTTTCTATTATAGGTTCTTGCTACTTCTTTGTTGTGGGACACAGCGCAGTTAACCTTTAATACAATGTAGCAGTTTTCACTCGTCACACATTCTTATTCCGTATTTTAGTCATATCCACATTCTTCATTTTCATCGCTACCAACCCCTATATTCGCTAGGGGGCAGTCAATATTGTTTATCATTCCTCTCCATTCATTGGTCCATTGTTTCATCTCGCATTTCATTGGTCAATTTCCGCTAGTCTGTTTGCGAGCCCAGCAATCCCGCGCAGATTATGTGTTGGGATTGCGCCGGCAACACGTCGGCACTAATGTCTGGTCTTTGACATTACAGGTAACTATTATAAACCTGTGTATTTGTTATTCTCACAAGCAGTATATGTATGGTACTTATTTAATGTCCATAGAAATGGTATATTTCATATCGTAATGTATTTATAACTTGAGGATTATTGCATTATTATCTATTTAATTAGGCAGATTATGTGTTGGGATTGCGCCGGCAACACGTCGGCACTAATGTCTGGTCTTTGACATTACAGCTAATAAAGACCTCCCCTGCAACAAACAAGTGTGTGTGTTTGTCTCTCTCACCCCACGAGCACAATCTGTCACAATGGCGTCATGAACAGGATTGTGAGAGAGACATTTCACCCCACCCAACAGCTTTCACCCGATCGACCAGAACGTCCCTGTGGCTGTACTCAGGGCAGCCATTCATCCGTGGAGAACCCACCGGCCGGTCATCCGACCAAGACCTGGCTGCCACGCTCCACCTCACTGACCAACATCAGTGAACCGTCGACCGACAACTCTGCTTATGCTCACTGCCATGCAGCCCTAGGTGTAAACCCATGGGGCTGCTCAACGGTCAGTTTGAGCTTCTTCGCGCGTCATCGCTTCGTACGTCCAGCCATCGTTAAGCAGAGCTACACTTTTGACAGCAGTCAACAAGGCTTCACCGTACAACTACAAGTTATCACCTCGTCGTCGCTGTTCTCATCGAACAGGAACCTCGCAAGATTCACGTGGTGAGACATTAATTACGTACGTTAAGCTTGATCCCTTATAGGCCTTACTTGATATACATGTATCCCTTTAACTTTACTGATTTACTTCCTTTGGTGATCAGTTGACATTCCTTTATTTCTTCTTTTCTATACGGCCGATTCTTCTTTTTTTTTGCTTTTTTTTTTAATTTATTTAATTAAGGTACCTCCGTTATGTTATGTGATGTTGATGTGGGCTTGTGAAATCCTCTCTTAATGCTAGCTACTTCAGAGAGAATTAAGCAGGTCTTCGTTAGCATTCTGTAACTGACTTAGTAAAGCATTAAGTGCGCATGCGTAAATAGTCACCTATTGGTTTAACTTCGTTTCACTTTATTAACAATGAGCGGTTGCTCAGGAAAGTCCTTCTAAAGCCGGCTTACACTGAAGGAATTTTCTCAGCTGTTTCTCATTGTAAATATTTCGATTCATTTAGTTGATGAAATTTAACAGGTTACTCATCTCATATATATTTTTTCTACATTATACAACTTCAAGGTGTTTCACTGTATGTGAAAGGTTTTGTTTTGCCATTTATCCGTTGCATAACAGTGTTTCTTGATTGTATGCGACCTTGAATGATATTGACCTTAACATTGAGCATAGTATAGTCTTTAGACAATCATTTTGCATTTGTGTATCATCAGCTTCTAATCTATTTGCATATAATAGTACAATTATCTAGTTGATAGTTAAATCATTTGGGGTTAATGAAATTAGTTTAAAGACTTATTTTAGTTCATAGTTTGATTTTACTCTTTTGTAGTTTTGGCTTTGTTGTGAATAGGGCAAGCCTCAAATTTGTTTGGTAATCGTCGTGGTTAATATTAGGTATTGGATAGCTAGTAGATAGATAGATAGTACTTTATTTACTACATGCATGTTTATTTTTTTTTTCTTAAAACATTGTAAGGTTAATACTTGCATGTCCGAGTAAGCTACTTAAGCTATATTACTTGAGTTAGGTGGATAGCAGGTTTACTTTATATCATTACCTTCCCATCATACATCACTCACCGTTATCATTCACCTATATCACTCACCCTTATCATTCATTTTATCATTAATGCATTTACATACTTCCATTTGACACTGACTTTAGCAGTCTTGCGAGAATTGACCCGATATTATTATCTGTTGTGTGTTTTTTTTTTGCATTAACTCGTATTACTCTTTTCAGATTGCTCGGAGACTTTAATCGTTCGGTAAAACGAGTTTGGTGTTTATCGTGCGTATGATTGACATTTTCTTGTAGATGGCTGATTGTTGATGTTGTATGACTGACGTCACCATTAGTTGCGCTGTCTTTGAATTGTATCTTCAATATTGCCAAATTTGTATGCGATTGTGAAGTAGTTTTGCTTCTGTGATTGGGTTACTTGTGTATAACCCCTGTGTTTCAAAATGTCGCGAGATGGGTCTGAATTGCCAGACTCACAGGAGTTTGACTTGAAGGAACACTTAGCCACAATGCCACAAGAGGAAAGACTTTCGTTACTTAGAGAGTTTTTGCCCTCCACAGACTTCGATAGGGGTGTGGAGATTGATCATAATGCTAGTCTCGATAGTGACGCTGATGTTAATGAGGGAAATCATCAACCTCATTTAGGACAAGCATCTCTTGTGTCCACTCCGGTCTTACCCTCCGTCAGGGATATTCGTTTACCAATATTCTCTGGGGATGGAGGGAAGGGGGAGTTGTCGTACTTCGAATGGAAATATGAGGTTCGTTGTCTCCTTGTTGAGAATCATCCCCAAACCATGGTATTGCAGGCCATACGTCGATCGTTGCGGGGCACTGCAGCCAAAATACTCAGGTACTTGGGCGAGTCAGTTACAACCAAAGCTATCTTTGCCAAGTTTGACTCTGTATTTGGCGTTGTTCTAACAACAGAACAATTAGTTGAATAATTCTATGCTTCAAAACAACGGCCAGGTGAGAGTGTCTCCGCCTGGGGATGTAGACTCGAAGAGTTGCTTGCTCAAATCAGAGACCAGGGAGACTTGTCAGATGATGGAAGTGAACCCATGTTGAGAACTAAATTCTGGATGGGGTTAAAAGACCAGCATGTTAAAGAAGCCACTAGACATTATTTTGATGGGAAACACAAGTATGACAATCTGTTTAAACAAGTTAGACAAGTAGAGCATGAATTCCAAATGTCTACGCAGTCTAAAGCGCGTGTTAACCAGCAGAGTGTGTCAAATGATGAGCTTTGCGCAAAATGGAATTGCTTATGCAAAAGGTTGATGACATGGGTCAAAGTCTTCAGTCTTTAGAAGTGGGAAAACAGTGTCCTGCAACTCCCAAATGCTCCAGCCCGAGAAGAAAGCCTCCTTCAGTACGGTGTAAACGATGTGCTCGTTTTGGTCACCCAGAGGATAAATGCCCAGCCCGCTTTCACGTTGATGGCAGGCATTTAAACGAGAATTCACCCTCCCACAGGGGCGAGGTCGAGGGTGTTCCAGTGTCAGCCCCACAGTTTTGAAGTTCAGACCCAAAGCTAATTTAGTTGGTATGGCTAACGAGGTCCCAATGAGAGTGTCTGGCAAGGATTGCACTGGGTTGATTGATACAGGATCACAGATAACCATGCACTGTGGCCACAGAGTTTCTTAAAAACCACTTTCCTGACATAGAAATTGAATCAATTTCGTCCTTGTTAAATGTGGAAAGTGCTGGTGGTCATCAGCTTGGCTTTCAAGGTGTGGTGGAATTGGATTTGCAGTTTACGGTGCTAGAACAATCAGTGACAATTCCCACGACTGTACTGGTTGTCGGAGACACCACGTACAATCGTTCTGTGCCGGTCATTATCGGAACAAACGTCTTGCAATGTGTATCTGAATCGGATCTTGATTTAGCAGACATTGAAGATTCAACCAGTCGTTCATGGAAAGTGGCGACTCGTGCATTGCAGAATCGAAAATGCCTGGATACTCCTGAGTCCACTGTTGGGGAAGTTAAGTGCTGTAGACAAGTACTTGTCCCGGGTAATTGCCAAGTAACTATCCATGGTATTGTTCGCGCTGGAGAAATCGGAAAGGTTCTCACGTTAAGTGAACAAGGGGATTACCAGTCACTTCCCAATGGTGGTCTTGGTTCCATCAATTCAACACGTTGAATCTTACTCAAAAGCGTCCACCCGCGTTCCCATTCGAGTGCATAACCTGACAGGGCAGGACATGACGATTCCTGCTAAATCTCAATTGTGTCAATTATCGCCTGTTGGCATGGTAAGTCAGCGGTGTAAGTCTGTGTCAGCACAGATGCAGACGACCACCACTGATATAAATCAGGATGCGCCCACACCCGCCTCTTTTTTATCCAGATTTGACTTGGACACAATAGATCAGGAACATAGAGAAACTATCGGACCTACTTACGAAAAGTAAGGACGTATTTGCCCTGACTGACGCTGAATTAGGTAGTGTGACTACGGTAGAACATCCAATCAGATTGACAGACGAAACTCCCTTTAAGGAGAAGTATCGCAGGATTCCCCCGACCATGTATGAAGAGGTGAAACAACACCTTCAGGACATGCTTGACTGCGGCGTTATTCGACCCAGCAGTAGTCCATTTGCTTCACCTGTTGTTTTAGTTCGAAAGAAGGATGAGTCTGAGATTCTGCATAGATTACCGCAAACTGAACGCTCGGATTATCAAAGACGCTCAGTCACTACCACGTATTGATGATACACTCGACGCCCTCTCTGGTGCTCGCTATTTTACATGTCTCTATCTCAAGTCTGGATATTGGCAAGTACATGTCAAGGAGAGTGACAAAGAGAAGACCGCCTTTAAGGCAGGACCGCTTGGCTTCTGGGAGTTTAATAGGGTCCCATTTGGGCTAACGAACGCTCCGGCCACTTTTCAGCGGCTTATGGAGAGGTGTATGGGGGATATTCACTTGAAGGAATGTCTGTTGTATCTAGACGACATTATCGTCTTCTCCTCTACCCTAGAGGAACGTCTCCAGCGTCTTGAGAGAGTTTTCGAACGACTCAGACAGTATGGTCTCAAACTGAAGCCCTCGAAATGCACGTTTCTTCGACCGAAGGTGAAATACCTAGGTCACGTGATATCCGCAGAAGGTGTGCGCACTGACAGTGACAAAGTTTCCGCAGTGAAAGACTGGCCCAAACCTCAGAATGTCAAGGAGCTCCAAAAGTTCCTTGGCTTCACCGGCTTTTACCGCCGATTTGTAAGAGACTATGCCAAAATCTCACGACCGTTATATGACTTATTGAAGGGACAGACTAATGCGAAAACTGCGGCGAAGAAAGCTTCCCGTTCAGTTCGTTTTGACTGGAAAATCGCTCAAGATGATGCGTTCCATGATTTAATTGACCGTCTCACCAGTACACCTATTTTAGCTTTTGCTAATTTTAAGTTACCATTCAAGTTGCATACTGATGCCAGCCTTCAAGGGTTGGGAGCCATTTTGTATCAAAAACAAAATGGCGTCGACAGAGTCATTGCCTACGCCAGTCGGGGTCTCTCACCATCTGAGCGTAATTATCCAGCTCACAAACTGGAGTTTCTTGCGTTGAAATGGTCTGTATGTGATAAATTTAGGGATTATCTTCACGGCAGCCATTTTACTGTGTTTACAGACAACAACCCACTGACTTATGTCTCGACCACCGCCCGGCTTGAGGCCACAGGTCATCGCTGGCTCGCGGAACTCACCAACTTTGACTTTGACGTAAAGTATCGTTCTGGAAAGACTAATGTTGATGCCGATGCATTGTCCAGAATACCATGTACACTCAGCTCAGACGTAACAACCGCAATATGTCACACCCAGCACGTTCCAGGCGTGGAGACTATGCTCACGAATCCCACAGTGATAGACCAGTTGGGAGAAACCGCTCTGCCATCCATAGCGGCAGAAGAATGGGTCCAATGGCAGGCGGAAGATCCAGTTATTTCGGATGTCATTCATTCCCTTAGAGGAGAATCTGTTGAGTCGGACGATCCTGCGGTTAAGGTGCTATTACGCTACGTGAAATCGTTGGTCTTTCGCCACGGTATATTGTTTAAGCGACGCTTAGTTAAGGAACAGGAAGTTCTTCAACTAATATTGCCAACACGATTCCACCAGTTAGCTTTTAGAGGTGTGCATGACGAGGTCGGCCATTTAGGCCGAGACAGGACTGTCGACCTGCTTCAGGCTAGATTTTACTGGCCTGGCATGACCCGCGATGTTGACAATTATGTAAAAACCTGCACGACCTGTATCAAACGGAAATCAAAGGTCCAGACTGTTCCGTTGGTCAATGTAAAAACAACACGCCCACTAGAATTGGTCTGTATGGATTATCTGTCCCTGGAAGAATCTAGAGGGAAGGTGAAGGACATACTCGTCATCACCGATCATTTCACCCGATACGCTACCGCCATTCCTACCAAAAACCAGACCGCTCAAACTACCGCAAACGCTCTTTTCAAGACGTTTATCACTAATTTCGGCTTTCCCGAACGGCTACACAGTGATCAGGGGCGCAACTTTGAATCTCGCATTATCGCAGAATTGTGCCAAATACACAGAAGAATATGTAGAATACAGAATACACAAATCAAGAACTACTCCCTATCACCCTATGGGGAATGGGCAAGTCGAGAGGTTTAATTCAATATTGCTTGGCATGTTGGGTACCTTATCAAGCGACAAGAAGGCCAACTGGAAGGACTATGTCGCGCCACTTGCACATTCATACAATTGTACGAAGAATGATACTACAGGGTTCTCCCCATTCTTTCTTATGTTCGGGAGACAGCCCCGTCTTGCCATTGACATGACGCTCGGTGTCACGGAGGACGTAAATGAACACACTGAAACTTACCTTACCTATGTCAAGAGACTGAAAGACAGACTGAACTACGCATACCGAGTCGCGGCGACTCAAACTGAGGCGCGACAAAGTCGACAAAAACATGGGTATGACGATAGCCATGTACTGACAAACGCGTCAGTAGTAACAGGAGATAGAGTGCTTGTCAAGCAGACTGGTTTTGAAGGCCCTCATAAACTGGCGAATCGCTGGTCTGCCAGCCCAATGACACCATTCCGGTGTACAAGGTGATGAAGGAAGATGGGAAGGAAAAGCCAGGGTAGTACACAGGAATCTCCTACTTCCGGTTGGGTTGTTGGACTTTGGTCCACTATCTGACGCGCTTGATCATATTATCCCGCGTCGTAGGTTGCGGCCGCGTCAGAAAGATGCGATTATGGCCGACACACACTCCTCCGGGGATGATCGTGATGTCTGTATTCGATACGTGTCTCATCCTAACATTTCTCAAACTGATGCACGTCTCAACCTCACGGGCGGTATACCCGATGAGAACCCCAGTTTGGAAGCTTCTGGTTCTTTCCACAGTGACCAGCCTTTCGAACCGGCGGTAGACCGTCATCATGACGTCGAGGAACCTGTGCCACCGGATATTGCGCGCGGCGAAGTGCTGCCTCGTCAGTCTGTGCGCAAATGTCGTACACCGACATTTTCTGCTGCTAGAGACTCCCAGGAACCAGTGCCGCCTGATAGGGTGCAGGACGAAACGTTGCCACGTCGGTCAGGACGCGAACGCCGTCCTCCTGCCTGGTTTACTTCAGGGAATTTTGTCTCCCAAGCGGCCAGTGTTGCTCCGAATACTTCGGATGTGTTTACACACGTTGTGGAAATATTTGTTTGATGTTTTACAGTATGTATTTACTTTGCATGTATCGAATATCGTATTGCAGGCATTACTGATGCCAGAAATGTGTGATTTATTGCATTTACAGATGCTGTGTGAATGCCGGAAGTGGTATGAATTAATTGAATATGTTAACTTGTGTATGTTTAATGTTTTGGAAGTTAACGTGTGTATGTATCGTAACTTCCGACGAGACAAGTGTATATATATCCACATAAATGCTCTGTTTTGTTTGCTTTCTTGTAACATGTCAAGGGACGACATGATTTTAACCCAGGGGGCAATGTAGCAGTTTTCACTCGTCATTCTCCAATTACAAACACATTCTTATTCCGTATTTTAGTCATATCCACATTCTTCATTTTCATCGCTACCAACCCCTATATTCGCTAGGGGGCAGTCAATATTGTTTATCATTCCTCTCCATTCATTGGTCCATTGTTTCATCTCGCATTTCATTGGTCAATTTCCGCTAGTCTGTTTGCGAGCCCAGCAATCCCGCGCAGATTATGTGTTGGGATTGCGCCGGCAACACGTCGGCACTAATGTCTGGTCTTTGACATTACAGGTAACTATTATAAACCTGTGTATTTGTTATTCTCACTAGCAGTATATGTATGGTACTTATTTAATGTCCATAGATATGGTATATTTCATATCGTAATGTATTTATAACTTGAGGATTATTGCATTATTATCTATTTAATTAAGCAGATTATGTGTTGGGATTGCGCCGGCAACACGTCGGCACTAATGTCTGGTCTTTGACATTACAGGTAACTATTATAAACCTGTGTATTTGTTATTCTCACTAGCAGTATATGTATGGTACTTATTTAATGTCCATAGATATGGTATATTTCATATCGTAATGTATTTATAACTTGAGGATTATTGCATTATTATCTATTTAATTAGGCAGATTATGTGTTGGGAGTGCGCCGGCAACACGTCGGCACTAATGTCTGGTCTTTGACATTACAGCTAATAAAGACCTCCCCAGCAACAAACAAGTGTGTGTTTGTCTCTCACCCCACGAGCACAATCTGTCACAACAATGAGACAGTGCACTGACAAATTATCACCGTCGTGGACTCGTCGTGGTATTCCAAGATCGTGTCGAACAGGTTTTTGTTGGATCAGATACTAATCAATCGTGTGGCGCCTATGGCTTGTAGGGCTAACAAACGAGTCGTCCACACGTGCGGCGGGACATAATAAGCAGTCTATAAGTCGTTCTTCTCGTTTGACGCATTACAAGTGGCTCGTAAAGAGTCCGGGCGTTCAAAACTAGTATTAAAATCGCCGCCAATTACGCCCTTCGTATGCATTACAGGTGTCAATGACTGCATGTAAATGCTAAAGATTAGCAGTGTATTACTCTTGGTCTGTACCCTTTACGGCACAGATACGTCTATATTTTAATTGTATTAGAGTTACTTGCCCGTCAAGTGTTTTTCGTCAGTCATTGACCGGACACTATGGGATGGAACATAGTAATTTGATGTGCGGGGAGCTTGTGCCTGAATCTGTAAGAGTGCTTGTTCAGGTATGTTTGTCAATAAGCCAACATGATGCAAATATCGCTCACGACCACAATAAAAAGTCATAACAATAGAAATGTCGTATTTCAGTTGATCTGCTACATTAACGGAAGGCGACACTTACTTCTCTAGTGTATCACCGAAGACGTAGCTTTGCCGACGCTATCACTCCGTCAATACAGGAGAGTCAGAGAGATTCAATCACATGTGTTTATGTTGTGGTAAACCAACTATAGAGAGGATATATATATATATATAGACATATGCACGTATGTTAGGTCATTTGGCCCTAAAGGCCTTGAAGACGAAATAAAGAACTAGTTTGGTTTTGAGATTGATTGCGATTAAGCGTAAGTTGCGATTAACCGAAGTGAGATTAAATGGCGTGAACTGTATTTTTTTTTATCTGTGGCCTTTATTGACGAAGGAAACTTTCGGCAATTGTCGGTACCGCATAGTGATGACCACTTGTTCGCGGAAGTGTTAAGAACATTTATAACGCTATTAGCCAAGCATGAGTCAGCCAGGCGGACGGGGGCGCGTTTTAACCACTACCTGTGTAAACAGACCTTCTGTCGTCCATGAGTTTCTGTATTGTAATACCTGTACGAAGGATTGAAGCTGGCAGCAGTACGGTGGTTGGACCGAATACAGTACACACACACCGGATAACAAGGTGATGTAAGAAGTATGGTGTACATGACAAGTAATGGCAAGTAACATCCACGACGTCGAAAAGGTTTTGCGCAGTGGTCGGCTAGATGGTCCATAAACAGTTTGTTTGGGCACCAACATGCGCCCAAGGGGTATGCAGCGCGGGTCAAAAAGCACAGGGAAACAACGCACTTTTTATCAGATGCAGCTAAACTTGTGGCGCGGTTGCTTGCATTGTACAAGGTTACATGATAGAAGGTAGTATGTACACAGACTTTAAGGAGTTACATGAACCATTTACGCCGATGAAATTGTTGCGTTAATTGCAAAATTATACGGTTAGACCGTATCTCTTTTTTTACTTGCGCAATGAACAACCTCAAATCAAGATTTATTAGCATTTAACCTGTCTATTGGCAACACAAAAAATCCTTTTAGAAGATGTGATCTGACACCTATCTCACAAAAGTGGAAACACATAACTGAAACCACAGACAATGACACTTCCAAAGTAAAGCGTCTAAATCACCGAGCCGTATAGACACCGCGTTACAAAACAATCTACAAATAAAACAAGAAGTCAGTGGGACACTGATGATGACGAAAATCGATTTTGGGTCAAAGAGCGTGTCTTTCTGAACATGCTGATCCAAACCGCGACGTTCTACGCTGTTCTTTAATGGAAATAATGGTCATTCCTTGATTCCATTAATTACCTTAACTATTGTATGTGCCGAGTCCCCTGGCTTGAACTTAATTGGAAACGAGTGCTTAAAGCGTCGTTTTGGCGTCAAGGTCGGCTCAGGAATTCGATGAGCGGCATGGGTGAATGGTATTACGCATGGCCCTTTCTGTTTTATGATAACTACTTATGAAGTCCTCGTGATGGTAGTGGTTACCTGGGTAGGTGAACATGAACCCACTGCATTATGTGCTTCAGTCACGATTTTGACGTAATTTTCACGCGTTATTTGCAATATGCACGCGGTTGGCGCTGTGTTAGGGTTAGGAATAGGTTAGGGTTAGATTTGTGTTAGGGTTAGATTTGTGTTAGGGTTAGATGTTAGAGTTAGGTTAGGGTTAGGTTAAGGTTCTGGTTGAGTTAGATTTGGGCGACTCGTGTAATGGTTAGGGCAATGTGCGCCCCGCAGGCGATGTGTAGGACAATATGCGGCCCTATGTTGATTAATTGCATACTGTATTCACCGATATTGACGGAATTAAAGGTAAACCCGTGGTTTGGGCCCGTGATATCACGATGACGTCACGTGACGAGTCTTCCGCCCGCCAATTTCATACCAGATTAGTGCTTAAGTGATCATGTATTTTTGAAGTCAAAGGCGACTGTCTTGACTCAATATTAATGGGGCTAGGAATTTTACCTTTTTATTTAAGAAGAGGTCATAGTGACGTCACATGACATCACCTGACGATCAGAAAGATGGCATCTATTACTTTAATATATCGACTTACGAATTCGGATGATGATAGCTATTCCCAAGTAACTGAAAATGAAGCAAGCCTAACATTTCGTGGGAGCACGTTAGCTATGGTTGAGTTTTGACGCATACGGATCCTCTGCACCAAAAGCAAACCGGAAGTCACCATACCTAATAATAGGTGAGTAATAGTCTACGTAAGATGCGACGTTATGAAGTCATGGTCACGTCATGACGTAAAGCACGACACCATAGTTTACTGCCACAACTCATTGGATTGAATAGCTAGGCGATAGAAAGACTAGTCTTTTAGATATGGCTAGACGAAATGGCCAAAAATTGCATTAGTTCATCATAGGGGAGACCCGAAGACAGAGGACAAGAACAAAGAACACTGCAGACAAAGTGATACAGCAACTAATTTGTTTCTTTTACTAGTTCTCTGAAAATGAAGGCTCCCTGCCATTTGGCGCAAAGTTCACAGGTACAGCATGTTCTACCAGATTTTTGACGATTTTTTCAATAAGAACACAATCTCCATTCACTTATCATTGGCGGTTCCGCAAAGGTGTCGTTCCACTTCGAAGCGCTCTAGCGCCCTAACTGGGCAAGATCCGCCTAATTGAAAAATCAAATGATGTGTAGATGCTTATTGGCAACTAGTTGGCGAAAATATTGCAATTTTATCTGATTTTTGACGATATTTTTTAACTGGCAAGAATCTGTATGTTTATCATTAGGTCATTTCCTTCCTTGTCATGGCGTTGCCATGGAAACAAAATGTAGTATTGAAATCGCCGTGTTTGTGTTGCAATTTGCTTCGCGATGATAGATGACAGTACGGCACCGTGTGGTGAAGAAAGCTGAAATAACATGACCGAAAGAATGTCATATTCACTAAAGTTCGTTTTTCCCCATTGGATCCAATGTTAAACATTTTCAACTATATACCAAAAAATTAGTGTTATGTCACCATGTTTACAGTTGGTGGCTCCGCCCAATTGTATCCACCGATGGCTGCAATCGTAGAGTTATGGTTTGAATAGCCCCTGAAATCCCCAAAAAAGCCGTACCTTGGGTCAAACCTCAAAACAAATTATGTGACGTCACTTTTTGCTTCAATTGCATATGGTAAGAACTCTGGCTAATGGAATCCTATATTTAAGTACTGAAACAAATCCTGGTGTTGTTTGATGGGGGCAGTGTTGAAATACGCGACAAACATTTTTCCAGCATGATTTAGCATGAGAAGTCTGATAGGAAATTGCTGACGGCTCTGGAACCGGAAGTAAGGCAGAAACGTATAGTTTTGAAATTGTAGCTATACCTAGAAATACTTTCCCCAAAATATGACTCTACTCCAGCATTTTTAGATTTTTTTTCCAATTCTTGACGATTTTTTATATTGTACCACAGGTGACGTCATCGTGACGTCAAGTGACGAATTGGAAAACTGTAATATTCGACGCAAGCCATTCCTGTTCATATTTCTATGACATATTAGAACACCATAGCCATGGCTTAAGGATAAATGCGTTAAAACGCGAAAAAAACTGACAGAGGTCATGTAGCGCATTTCTCCAAAAAGCGTGACGAGTATGGTGTAGTTCTATTGCGTCGCTATGAGATACTGAAGACTGCGAAACAATGTATGTAGCCGTTAGGACGCAAGGGGAGTTGCAATTTCCGAGTGAAACAGATACACAAGCAAACTCACAAACGCGATCGACCGACATATAACGAAAATCGAAAATTTGCGTCATAATAAATGAAAATACATGCACGAAGCCTGCAACACGTCTAATGCATCTGACCGAACAGCACATCAGCGGCGCATGGGGTTTCTTCCCGTTCTGCCCAGATGCCCTTCACAGATAGAAGATTCTACTGGCGCACTTTTACGGCGATGCAATATGTAGATCGTGATCTTAGTAGTCGCTGCACAAATTCTACCGCCATCCTCATCTCCAAGTTGTGGAGGCCGAAGCGCCACCAACCGGGAGAATGTACTCCTCCATGGAACCGCCAGCTCTTCTCTAGGTCAACGTGTCCTTCACGGAATAAAAAATAAGTCAGTCATGTAGATGCAAAACCAAGTACCGAATTTTACTTTGGTCTCGTATTCCAGTGTCCAACAGTCAACATGGGTCAATCGCTTTGTTTTGTCACAACGCCCGCCGTAATTTATTGAGAAATGAATGTGTACATATTTCGAAGGGTTGGAGGAGAGGGGCTTAATTAAGTTTGGAGGGTATGTGGTGAAGGAGGGAGGAGGGGGGGGATCACGTGGGCTCTTGCGAGCGCAAAAATGCACCGGGTCGTGGAGGCCGGATCGGATTTACTTTCTTGAATGAAATATTTAAATGTATATCACTAGGAGACAGTTTCAACCCACTAATGAAAAGTGATGACCTCACGGGTGGTGTGGGGGAGCTTGCTGTAGATTACGACAAGAGCGGTGGGGGAGGGGGGGGGGGGGCGGTGCACTGAGGGACACAAGCGAATAGGGGTGCCAATAGACTTCAGGAATGTGTTTTGGTGGACGGCAGATCCAAACACACATTTGATGAAAGACGCTAGCAATTAGGCCACATGAAATCTCGATGAACACCAATGGAAGGGGCTGGGGCGGGATAAGAGAGTCAGACTGGTGGGCACTGACGGACAGGGTGGAAGAGTGGGGGGGGCGTAGTGGATGTCTTGCAAGGGATATAGGCGTGCGGCAAAGCTTGTTGTAGATTCCGACATGGGGGAGTGGGGGAGGTGCACTGGGAGACACCAAAAAGGGCCGCCGCGACGGACACCCAGGGATATCGGAGACGGGTAGTGGAGCAGCCAGACTGGCGGACAATGATGGACACCAACGAGAGAGGTGCCAATGGATTTCGAAAGGGGTTAGTGGCGAAAGGACAGTGCGCTCGACAATAGCCGAACAGGCTACCAATTAGGCCTAGGGCTGCCAGCACGGGCACCAAGGGAGCGGGACGGATTCATGAAATGTATCTCAGTTTAAAGTAGTTGTCTAAAATTCAACATTGCGGTGCAATCCTTACTCTTGTTTCGTATCTCATGTCAGTAGACTAAGGTTGGCACGTAACCAATACTCACCCATTCCAAGATGAGTCGTCATGTGCACGCTGCTACCGGTGGCTGGAGTCGACCTTGTTCCCGGTCATGGGCAGCATCTGGAAATCAAGATGCTGAAAAAACAAGACATAATATATTACCCGACCAAATGGTGCGTCGTCTCCTCTTGTTCCGGGGGTCTCTCTTCTCCTTGAGTCGTCGAGATCGGATCTGGTCGGAGGGAAGGCAAAGATTAGCTTGGATGGGTACATTGGTGCACATATGGAAAGGATAACAAATGTAACCGCGTGAACATCAGTTGATACCAAATAAAGCACAATAATTACAAATGGCCGTCCATACATATCACCTACCTTGATTATCTCATATTCTGTTTATCATCTCGTACCGGTTCGATTAACTCAGGTATTCCAACGCTCTGATTGGCTGTTAGTGGCCGTGCCAAAGTTGTCGTGGCAAATGCCTTAAGTTAAATTTGTGCATTTGCCAGCGATCATTTATAGAGACGGGTTGTTTACTTGCAGGTAAGCTTTTGTTTCACCGAATATATTAGAACTATAAACTTGGATAATCCAAATTATTCCAATGTAGCCATTATATTACATTTATACCTGTGCAATATTGTATATATTGTTATTGTATATTGTGTCTATTTTATCATTATTGAATAAATGCATTTGCCAGCGATCATTTATAGAGGCGGGTTGTTTACTTGCAGATTACTGCGACAATTAAATCTTAGCAGCCCTTCACCCTGCTACAATGGCGTCATGAACAGGATGTCGCTTTGTTAATCTGGAAGAGCCGGCACTACAGTGGTCATCCCGGGGACCAACAGCCGGCGAGTGTACGACGCTAAAAACTGGCGTCACAACACACACCTGTGTTAATTACGGTCAGCTTGGCTTATTCCCGACTGCCCGCTGCCTGTAATGGACATTTCACTCAACGGTGACATTTCCACGGTTTGCCGTTGCCGTCCGCAGGTACTGCTACAGTCGTATGTTTAGCCTACAGTTTTCGCTCAGGTGAAACTTGGCTATTATAAGGCTTTTCTACCAGAACTATCAGAAAAGTCTTGACGCTGTTTATCACAACGTCATTGAACTGCTCATCACCGTTGACCGGCGAGCGCTTTTGGGCCGACACCTGCCAATATGCTTCAGTGCAGGAAGTAGTTTGGACTCCCAAGGTCAACCAAGGACCAGACTTTTATTTAGCCGCTAATTATCACTCAGGTGAAAATTTCGGCTCGCTTCCAGCCTTTGGACCATGTTATAGAACTGATGAAACCGACAACATATCGACCCATCGGTAATTGCCGTGACGCCATCTTGTACTCATCGGACGTCACATGCCTTCATCGGTTGTACCTGACCACCTGAACAGCGGTCCACCAGCATCATCACAGCGAGTCTACCGACCCAACAACAGATGATGCGAATCAACCCCTTGGGCCGCAGCTTATCGCATCTCTACTGGTGATCCAGCGCTTCATACTGCGAGACAACACAGTGAACAGCAAGAACCAAGCGGCCTACCACCATTCAGTGAGTTCATCTTCTAAGAAAACAAACACGATAAGGGGTGATAAATTAACTTTGTTATCTCATAGTAATATTGTAATATCGGTCTCTTATCTTTACTTTTATTGTCATGCCTACCTCATGACAATAGAGCATGAGATAAGTTGTCATTTAATTCAGCAACATCGGATTTAAGTTGAATTTCTCGTCACGTGTTTAATACCAGTTGTCTTTCGCACGTTTTGGACACATCGTGGTTAACATTGTAGCTGGACTAGGAAAGGTACTAGTTGCTATTTCTGTTGTTTTTGTAAATAACGGTTTTGTTCTTTAACTTAGAACAATAGAGGTGTCATGTGATATCAAGGTATGTGGTTTGAATTGACTTGATATATTAGTAGACAGGTGTGTTTATCCTAGCTTCTTTTAAATAAGTAGCATACGGGTGTTGATAATTATCAATTTTACCTAAATAGCAACAGTATAGTGTTTTTGCTCTTTAGTGTAATAGAAATGGAGGAACTTGAAGAAAAGTTAAGCCAACTCAGACCTCAAGAGTTAACTGAGTTATTTAACAGGTTTAGCCACAGTCAGGAAGAACCCTCTTCGACATCCTTTCCTTCTTCTAATCGCCTATCTGTCACCCCACCACAACCCCTTCCAGACACCACCTGTAATGTTAAGTTGCCACTGTTTTCTGGCGACGGAAACAAGGGGGAATTGACATATTCCCAGTGGCAATATGAGCTGAGATGTCTTCTCAATGAGGGTCGCGAAGGTCAGAGCCTTCTACATGCTATAAGGAGATCAGTGCGGGGGACAGCGGCCGCAATGCTCCAATATCTTGGTCCAACAGCTACGTTTGATCAGATATGCCTAAAATTCGACTCAGTCTTTGGAAACATATTATCCCTGCAACAATTGTATAAAAACTTTTATGGGGCCAAACAACAGCCGGGTGAGACAGTGCCAGTCTGGTCTTGCAGACTGGAGAACATCTTATGCCAAATAAAACAAATTGAGTCAAGCAGTATGACGATTGATACCTACAATCACATGCTGCGTAGTGTTTTCTGGACAGGGCTCAGGGATGACCGGTTGAGGCTTGCCACTAGGCATAAATTTGATGATGGGGAAAAGTTTGAGGAGTTGTTTAAAGCCGTCCGAACGGTAGAACAGGAATTAATAACTTCAAAACCCCTACACAGCCATCCCCAGCAAACCATGCAATACACTCCTCCTGACAAGTTAGATTTGATTCTGTCCAAAGTAGCAAACATCGAACAGTCGATGTCTAATCTAAACAATAGGGTTGCGGGTCTTGAGAAACGTGCAGTTCCGCCCAAACGTGATTCTCCCCTGTCCAGACGCAAATCGGTTTACTGTAGCCGATGCGGTCGCCCGGGACATGAGGTGGCTAAATGTCACGCTAAAACCCACGCCAAAGGACATCCACTCCATTTAAACGCGCACGCGTCTGTGATGGGAAGGGCCGACTCACAGACGGATGCCCCAATAGCCGCAAGCCCACCAGACTCAGGAAGGCCAAACTGATAGGATGTGCCAATGAGGTACAAATTCAGCTCGATACACACCACGTGACCGCTCTTTTAGATTCTGGGTCCCAAATCAGTACTGTTACTGAGTCTTTTGTTAAGGATGCTTCACTGGAAATCGAGTCATTAGATTCTTTCCTGCATGTTGAAGTGGGATCTGGTCATAAATTGAACATAATTGGTGTAATCGATTTGGATATAACCATACCAGAACATGTACTTGGAAAAGCTCAAGTGATTGTTGCTCCTGTACTAGTGGTGCCAGACACACCTTATCGGGCACGTGTCCCACTGCTGATTGGAAGCAACGTACTAAAAGAACTAATCCCAAATGTGACAGACAATGTAATGGCCTGAGGCAGTATGTGCTCCCTGAGAGTCTTCGCCAGACAGCCCTAAAAGGCTTGCATGACGATTTAGGCCATTTGGGGCGTGATCGTACCCTGGATCTCATGCGAGAAAGATTCTATTGGCCTGGTGTGACCAAAGACGTTGAGAACTATGTCAAACGTTGTGGCCGGTGTATACGACGAAAACGCCTTCCCGACAATGCTCCTCTCGTATCTATACAGACGTGCCAACCCCTCGAACTGGTCTGTATGGACTATCTATCACTCGAAGAGTCGAAAGGCGGAGTATCAAACTTACTGGTTATAACAGACCATTTTACGCGATACGCCGTCGTAATACCGACGAAGAATCAAACAGCAAAGACAACAGCTGACGCCTTGTTTAATAATTTCATATGTCCTTACGGATTCCCGTCGCGGATCCACAGCGACCAAGGCAGAAACTTTGAATCAGCTATTATAAGACAGCTTTGCAAACTGGCCAAAATACAAAAGAGCCACACTACGCCCTATCACGCGATGGAAAACGGCCAGTGTGAAAGACTAAATCGAACGTTGCTCAATATGTTGGGAACATGTAACCCGACAGAAAAGCAGAACTGGAAGAAACATATAAATTCAATTGCTCACGCTTACAATAGTACCAAACACGACAGTACTGGGTTTTCTCCGTTTTTCCTTATGTTCGGCAGGCAACCACGTCTCCCTATAGACTTGGTTTTGACCTCCTTAAAAGAGGTAGAACAGGAAAGAGCAGAGTACCAAACCTATGTAGAGGGCCTAAGAGACACGCTACAAGAAGCGTATCGCCTCGCTTTGTCGTCTGTGACTAAGTCACAAGGACGGAATAAAGCTAGATATGACGTAAGAGTCCGAGGGGCCACCCTCTCGAAAGGCGATCGCGTGCTAGTCAGAGTCGTTGGCCATAAAGGGCCCCATCAACTCTCAAATACATGGTGCGAGGACGTTTATGTTCTTAACGAACAAGTCAAAGACTTACCTGTGTATCGTGTACAGAGAGAAGACAAAACCGGGCCTGTTCGTACCCTACATAGAAACATGCTACTGCCGTTTAACGACATATCACAGGAACTAACTGCAAACAGGGAAAAGAAAACGAGACGTGTTAGGAAACAAACAGAGACCGAATCTTACCGATCCGAAGAATCTCTGACTTCCGACTCTGATTCCATGGAAGCGTGTAGAGTCCGCGTGCCAAGAGTGCCGCGTAACTTTTCGCCCGCTGAAGAGTCTGCGGTAAAAGCCATCCCGAGTTGTGTGGAACCGAGGGCGCCATCCGCTATACCGTCTGTTCCTGATTCCCCACATGCAGGCCACGTCTTATCGACAGTGGATGACACTCCTGTGATACCCCCCCAAGTGGGAGAGTCGCATGATTTGTGCAGTACCCCACCTAACAGTGACGATCCCCATGAGTGTCCTGCCTCAGAGCAGGACGCGATATCGCCCACACCGGTAGTGGTTAGTCCACTGTGTAGTGAGCAGTACCCATTAGCCCTGCCTCATAACCCTGTAACTCCGGAGCGCCCCAGGCGGTCGACGCGAATGCGAAAGCGTCCAGCGTGGATGGAGGATGGGCAGTATGTCACCTCAACTAGCCAACCTGTATATAATGGTAGTTGGTTCAGAAGTGTTTTTGATGTTACAAACATGCTGTCTGGCCTAATGCCTCGCTCGAAAACAGGTCAAATCCATGATGTATGAATGACAGGAAAGTATAGATATATGTAAATTATATGATACATGTGTGAGATACACGACGACTATCTTATCATACTATTGTGTAAATGAGAGCATTTAAAGTTTATTGTAAAATGCTCATTAATTATGTAAGTGTTGTGTGAAAGTGGTGTATGGTTAACCGGTATGTAGATAGAGACAAATAATTTACTGCCTCTCAATTGCTATTGTATGTATATTTCATTGATGATGTAGGACATTTTGTAAAGTTTGTCAAATGTGGCGACATCTTGTATATATACGCCTTCATAATAACAATGGTAGGAGAAGACTTGAACTTGTCTTATAGCAACCTGATTTTCATATAATTAGCAGTGTGATCTGGTTCCTGCATTGTAGCAGTAACATTATTTTATTTAAATGTCAAGGGACGACATTTTTTGAACCAAGGGGAGTATGTAACCGCGTGAGCATCAGTTGATACCAAATAAAGCACAATAATTACAAATGGCCGTCCATACATATCACCTACCTTGATTATCTCATATTCTGTTTATCATCTCGTACCGGTTCGATTAACTCAGGCTTTCCAACGCTCTGATTGGCTGTTAGTGGCCGTGCCAAAGTTGTCGTGGCAAATGCCTTAAGTGAAATTTGTGCATTTGCCAGCGATCATTTATAGAGACGGGTTGTTTACTTGCAGGTAAGCTTTTGTTTCACCGAATATATTAGAACTATAAACTTGGATAATCCAAATTATTCCAATGTAGCCATTATATTACATTTATACCTGTGCAATATTGTATATATTGTTATTGTATATTGTGTCTATTTTATCATTATTGAATAAATGCATTTGCCAGCGATCATTTATAGAGGCGGGTTGTTTACTTGCAGATTACTGCGACAATTAAATCTTAGCAGCCCTTCACCCTGCTACACAAACAACACCGAATGGATAATTAGCCATATTGGCATAGCTTGATATGCTTGCCTAATTAGATAGCGTAAAGGTCATATTATTCGCATCGTTGTGACATGAAGACCGACAAAGGATCTTTGCAAAGTTTGATTTCAATGACGTCGAAACAACTGCACGTGTCACACACTTACGTCGTCCTGGGCGCGACGGCAGCCAACGGTTCCTCCTCGTCTCGGGCTGTTGAGTCTGCATCTGATCAGAGGGAGTGTCCACAACAATATAGTTAGGATTGGTATATTTGGTCACCTTGTCTCATACATGCAATAGTTGCACACGTGACCAACCACAGCCTAAAGAAGATTAATAACAGATTACAGAAAATATCCCTAAAGTCTTTGTTCGGGTGTGATAATGCCAACTGTATGTGGTTAATACCAACTAAGCAAACTCTATGCATCATAATTGAGCTGCATATCAAAGAGGATTAATTGTTGGTTCGTTGTTTTACCTAATTAGTTTTTTTTACTTAATTAAACTCTAATGCAATTCGTACAAACACTTACAATCACACCCGTGACGTAATCTACGGTCGTCCATGCCAGACATGGGTAGCCGTGTCCGTTCCTGGAATGAAATATATACATGTATATCACTAGAAGTCAGTTTCAACTCACCAATGAAAGGTGATGACCTCACGGGTGGGGTGGGGAAGCTTGTTGTAGTTTACAGGGGGGGGGGGGGGAGGTGCACTGACGGACACCAACGAAAGTGGTGCCAATAGACTTCAGGAATGTGTTTTGGTGGACGGCAGAGCCAGCACACACTTGATGAAAGACGCTAGCAATTAGGCCACATGAAATATCGATGGACACAAATGGAAGGGGCTGGGGCGGGATAAGGGAGTCAGATTGGTGGGCACTGACGGACAGGGTGGAAGAGGGGGGGGGGGGGCGTAGTGAATGTCTTGCAAGGGATATAGGCGTGCGGCAAAGCTTGTTGTAGATTCCGACATGGGGGAGGGGGGGAGGTGCACTGGGGGACACCAACAAGTGCCGCCGCGACGGACACCCAGGGATGTCGGAGAGGGGTAGTGGAGCCGCCAGACTGGCGGACAATGATGGACACCAACGAAAGAGGTGCCAATGGATTTCGAAAGGGGTTAGTGGCGAAAGCCAGAGCCAAGGACAGTGCGCTCGACAATAGCCGAACAGGCTACCAATTAGGCCTAGGGCTGCCAGCACGGGCACCAAGGGAGCGGGACGGATTCATGAAATGTATCTCAGTTTAAAGTAGTTGTCTAAAATTCAACATTGCGGTGCAATCCTTACTCTTGTTTCGTATTTCACGTCAGTAGAATAAGGTTGGCACGTAACCAATACTCACCCATTCCAAGATGAGTCGTCATGTGCACGCTGCTACCGGTGGCTGGAGTCGACCTTGTTCCCGGTCATGGGCAGCATCTGGAAATCAAGATGCTGAAAAAACAAGACATAATATATTACCCGACCAAATGGTGCGTCGTCTCCTCTTGTTCCGGGGGTCTCTCTTCTCCTTGAGTCGTCGAGATCGGATCTGGTCGTAGGGAAGGCAAAGATTAGCTTGGATGGGTACATTGGTGCACATATGGAAAGGATAACAAACAACACCGAATGAATAATTAGCCATATTGGCATAGATTGATATGCTTGCCTAATTAGCTAGCGTACAGGTCATATTATTCGCATCGTTGTGACATGAAGACCGACAAAGGATCTTTGCAAAGTTTGATTTCAATGACGTCGAAACAACTGCACGTGTCACACACTTACGCCGTCCTGGGCGCGACGGCAGCCAACGGTTCCTCCTCGTCTCGGGCTGTTGAGTCTGCATCTGATCAGAGGGAGTGTCCACAACAATACAGTTAGGATTGGTATATTTGGTCACCTTGTCCCATACTTGTAATAGTTGCACACGTGACCAACCACAGCCTAAAGAAGATTAATAACAGATTACAGAAAATATCCCTAAAGTCTTTGTTCGGGTGTGATAATGCCAACTGTATGTGGTTAATACCAACTAAGCAAACTCTATGCATCATAATTGAGCTGCATATCAAAGAGGATGAATTGTTGGTTCGTTGTTTTACCTAATTAGTTTTTTTTACTTAACTAAACTCTAATGCAATTTGTACAAACACTTACAATCACACGCGTGACGTAATCTACGGTCGTCCATGCCAGACATGGGTAGCCGTGCCCGTTCCTGGAATGAAATATATACATGTATATCAGTAGAAGTCCGTTTCAACTCACCAATGAAAGGCGATGATCTCACGGGTGGGGTGGGGAAGCTTGTTGTAGTTTACAGGGGGGGGGGGGAGGTGCACTGACGGACACCAACGAAAGGGGCGCCAATAGACTTCAGGAAGGTGTTTTGGGTGGACGGCTGACGCCAGGGTTATAGGCGTGCGCCAAAGCTTGTTGTAGATTTCGACAAGGGGGGGAGGCGGGGAAGGGGGGTGCACTGTTGGACACCAATGAAAGTGGTGCCAATGGACTTCGGGAAGGTGTTTGGGTGGACAACAGAGCCAAACAAACACATTTGATGAAAGGCGCTAGCAATTAGGCCACGTGAAATATCGATGGACACCAATGAAGGGGGGGATAAGGGAGTGAGACTGGTGGGCAATGACGGAGAGGGTGACCGGGTGGGGAGGGGGTGTATGTCTTGCAAGGGTTATAGGCGTGCACCAAAGCTTGTTGTGGATTCCGAGAAGGGGTGGGGGGCGGGGGGTTGTTTTGGCGGACACCAACGAAAGGGGTGCCAATAAACTTCGGGAATGTGTTTTGGGGAGACGGCAGAGCTAAACAAACACACTTGATGAAAGACACTAGCTATGGACACCTAGGGGGTGGGGGGGTGGGGGGGGTGGGGGGGGGGTAAGGGAGTCAGACAGGTGAGCAATGACGGACAGGGTGGGGGTGGGGCCGTTCCGGGTGGAAGTCGGCCAGGGGTTATAGTTGTGCGGCAGTGGCAAGCAGAGCACCCTCGAGGATAGCCAAACTGGCTGCCTACTAGGACATTGGTCACCTCGACGGATATCAGGTGACGCTAGCTATTAGGCCAC
This sequence comes from Arenicola marina, assembly GCA_964019135.1. Lineage (NCBI taxonomy): Eukaryota > Metazoa > Annelida > Polychaeta > Arenicolidae > Arenicola > Arenicola marina. Next base: position 36,912,435 of record OZ025259.1, on the reverse strand, counting down.
GTGCCATCTGGACGGAGACTAAGGGTTATAGAGTCCAGACTGGTGGAATATATAGACCAAGAGGATGCGAATAGACGTCTAGAAGCCCTTACTGGCGGACACCATAGCCAAGCGCAGCACTCGGTGGGGACGCAATACTGCAAATGACGTACTGAAGATGACGTACTTAAGATGACGTACAGAAGATGTCTTACTGAAGATGACGTACAGAAGACGTCTTACTGGGGATGACGTATTGTAAGAGACGTACTGAAGATACCGCACTGAAGATGACGTACTGACGATGACGTATGAAGATGACGTACTGAAGATGACGTACTGAAGATGACGTGCTGAAGATGGCGCACAGAAGATATCTAACTGAAGATGCTGTATTGAAAGTGACGTACTGAAGATGACGTACTGAATATGACTTAATGAAAGCCGGTCAGCCAGCGATTACCTACAACAGCTCGTCCAGTAAGTACGCCTGTCATGTCCATGTCGTTTTGCGTCTGCCCATCGCCACCTACCGGTAATAATCAAACTCACAACAATATCTACCTTCATTGTCAGCATCTTATAATAATCCAACACCTTCTTTCGCCGTCGGTGTCTCAGTACTCAACCGGATCGCCCGAGCCACTGCCAGTACCACATGAACCCCAAACCAACAGAAGTACCAAATGACTTAGACAGGAGAGTACCTTCAAAAACAAATGGCGGAAGTAGGAGGGAAGTAGGTGCGTTCCCCTTCAAGGCATCTCTACCATTTTCGTACAACTCGGCAAGTAGCAGATGAGTTCCGTTAAGTAGTGCGTTCTACAATACAGCAGAGAGGAACATGCCCAACGTCCAATACTGTATTATTTGGACCTGCATACTTATTCTTGTTAACAATAACATAACACTTGTTCATCTTCTTTTACAAAGGTCATTATAATATATGTATTTGTCGATAGACCCATTCGTCTGATGGAAACTGATGGTTATACGGTCATACGTGCAGTAATCCACTTCTTCCCTATATGCATATGTATGATATATGACCTTGACCGAACACCGGCTGCTGCGGTTATGGGGTCACCTCCCAGGGGCGGGGCGGGCCTCATTATAGATATGTACCGGCGAAAAGACTTATTTTCGATGTGCTCCTTCCAAAGACCTCCCTATACAAGCCTTAATCAGACCCCCTGTTTTGTCTGCCGAAATCAGTAATGTGTAAGCGAATTCATCTGCCCTACCATGATTACAAGAGACTACCGACTACAGACTACAGGTAGGCTTAGTGTAAGCATGGTGTGCATGTCGATCAAACGATGGGAATGTTCATTCATTTCTGCTTATGTATATAAAGGTATAGCATTTAGAGATGAGGATCTTGCAAACGATGGTAGTAGTTTTACAACACCGTTACATCGTAGCGTTGAGACTGGGATGGTTAAGACCGGGGGATATTTTGGTCAAACTTAATCCACTTTATTGCAATAAGTAAGGGAAATTTATGTAAAAAAATTAAAATCTTATTCGTTTAAGAAAAAATGCACGTGGTCAGCTGACTTTAACAGGTAGCAAAGTAGGCAAATGTCAGCTGACCATATGTGTTCAGCCAATAAATGTGAGCTTTTAAACAGGAAGTCACTGACTTATTCTTTACCTTAATCTTTGTGGCTCAGAGTGGCAACAAAGTGGATTTCTGCAAAAGTTAGACCAAAAGATGCTTGGTTCTTGTTTATTGGCATATGGATATAAAGTATTTATTTATAAATACTTGCCTGTGTAGCATCTGAAAAAACTCTGGTTTCATTGTGACACCCATCCCATAAACCGAGGGCCCGTGGTCAGGAGAAGCAAATGGGTATTACTCCGGGCAACCTAGGGATATATCCAACACAAATTGCAATAGTAATGAAAGCTATTTTGTCTCATTCCTTAGGTATATGGGGGGGGGGGGGGGGGCAAGGAGGGGTCGTTTTCCCAGATCACGAAGAATAAATTTCTTTGATCCCAGGTCACGACAAATCAAAGCAGAACCCTCCGCATGCAATGGATGGGCGGATACTTGATACTAGATTGACGATTTCCCGATTTATATTTATTTAATATTAAAATTCCCAGTTCACGATTAATGACAATTCTTGTTCACGGCGGTCGGCTAATACCGCATTCCCAATTCACGAAGACTTATATTTCTCCTTCCCAGTTCACGGTGAAATGAAAACCCAATCCCGAGGAATGCAAATACCCCTCGCCCACCCCCCCACCCCCCCCCCCCTACATACCCATATTTCCAGTGTGAATGAAAGAGTTATTTCATCTACAAAATACAACTAGCATAGATAAAATATCTGGTATATTATAGTTTCTACGAAGTTTGGACCTCTCTTTCGGTTCTCCGGCTGTCGATCGACGCAGTGTATTCGCATGGTGAGGGGAACGAGTCTCAGGTTTGATGGGCTTTTCCATACGAATGTGAGAGGGGAAGTGGATGGGGTGGGTGGGCGGGTCTAGAAATCACAAACAATATTGGATTATTTCATCTCCATCAAATGTGAAATTTCATCAACATAATTGGTACTCAGCAGCGGATCAAAGAGGGAGGGAGGTGGGGGGAGAGAGTTTGGGTGTTGAACACCCCGCCGGTCGTAAAAAAAACATTGTTGGACATCGCCCCCCCTCCCTCCCCCGACCCTCTGGTCGCAAGTTATCAGTGACCTCTCCCCTTTTCAAGTTCCTAGATCCGCCCCTACTACTGCAGAGTGATTTGGCAGGGGAGCTCGTAGGCCGGTACGCCTGGGAGGGGTTGAGTTAGGGAGGGCAGACAGACATGTTTGGATGGTATCCCAAGTTATTGGACGGAAGATATCCAAATTTAGGTTGGTAGCGTAAGTTCGGGGAGGGGAGACACCCCAAATTAGGGTGGTGCCCCAAGTGCACCCTCACCCTAGTATTCAAATTCCTAGATCGGCCCCTACTACTGTAGAGATATTTGTTAGTGGGGTCGTAGGCCGACACAGGGGTGGGGAGGGAGGTGCCCAAGCCAAGTTCGGGCGTTATCCAACGTTAGGATACGTGACACCCAAGGTTAGGGGAGGGGACACACCCCAAGTTCGGGTGGTACCCCATTCTTGAGGAGGAGAGACGTTCAACATTAGGTGGTGCCCTAAGATATGGGAGGGGAGATAACCCAAGTTAGGGGAGGGGGGTAGCCCAGAACCCTAGGCTGTGTGGGTTGAAACACAGCATAGTCGCATTCCATAGTAAAATTCTGGTCTGGAACAACCCCATTTCAGGGTTTGACCAAATATAGCTCTGATTCTCCTTTGCTGTGGGAAAAGTTTTATAACAGAAACAAACCTTAATCCTATTCTTGTTATTTCCTTATAAGGCAAAAATAGTCCAGTCTGTCACCAGAAATTCATATGAAAACATGTGTTTTCTACTGACCGAATGACTGGGTCCCTGAACAATGAACTAATTAGCATGGCTTATACTATCATGTGATGACCTTGCACATGTGCAGTGATCAACTTCCCGTAAAAAACAGGCGGGCATGTTGTTGTCCATTTTCATGCCAGTAGGCAATTATGGCTTCTTTTAAAGACTTTAACAACTTTGGAAGAGTTCATACATCAGTAATTATATATAGAAAAGTACTTTTACATTGTTGAAACTAATTATGAAAGCTATACTTAAACAATTCAATTTGTCATGTGAAGTTGATTTTTCACTTAGAATGGTACATGGCTATGATACTTCAACCATGGCCATGGATTCATGGCTAGGGGGTGGGGGGGGGGGGGGCACTCCAAGGTAGGTAAGGGGAAACACCCCAAGCTTGGAGAGGGGAGAAATCCCCAGATAATGGTGGTACCCCAAGTTTGGGGAGGGGAGACACCCCACTCTAAGGGAGGGGAGATACCGCAAGTTATGAGAGGGGGATACTCCAAGTTTTTGCAGGGGAGGCACCCCATGTTGGGATGATATCCCAAGGTAGGATAGGGGAAACATCCAAATTAGGGAAGGGAAGACAACCCAAGTTGACCTCAAGGTACTCTAAGTTAAGGGAGAGGAGACACCCCAACTGGGGGTGGTACCTCAAATTAGGGGAGGGAATACAACCTTAGGGGAGGGGAGAAACCCCAAGTTCGGTTGGTTGGTTAGTTATTCAGGACGCTTTAACCACTTTTGGTCATATCGCGTCAATGGGAGAAGGTAGGGAGAGTGGAGCCATGTCCCCGGGGTGACCCCCCTACTCTTTGCGAAGAAAGAGATGGGATCTTTCTCCTGCGACCACACAGACATGGCCACAACAGGGCTTGAACCACCGATCCACCGCGCCGTTAGGCTCTCAGGTGGCCAGAACACTCAATACGAGCGCTCTATCCCACTGAGCTATATGGAAAAGCTACAGTCCGTCACACTGGAGATTCATCCAGCGCGGTGTGTCAATACACGGGGTCGATCGACAGCCGGAAAACCGGAAGAGGGGTCCCTTTTTAAAAATTATGTAAACACTTTAATATATACAGATATTTTATTTTTGTTTGATATATTTAATAGATTAAATAATACCCCATTACATATAGCTGGCGATGGGTAAGCAGGTCATCATTCGTAGTAGGAGTCTCCATTACGCTTCTGTGGTATTTTTCGGGTTAGGACAAAATTAATACGTATTCCCTTCTGGTGTTGAGAGGGTTGTGTAAACCACCCCCGTAAAAAATATCTTTCAATCAATAGATTTTGGTAAATGTTAATGATATTCACAGATACATAAAGAATCAGAAAAAATATTTGTCTTCTATTGTAATTTGTTCGAGTTGACCCCTGATGCAGGTTGTCCGGGCTATAAAGAATGAAGCCACATCAGTACATTTACCGTAAGGCCCTACCTTTGATTCCGTCATCAATATCCTGCTGTCCTAAAGATCCGGATTGACTCCAGTAGTTACATTCATCGTGGATGTTTCTGACAAGTCTCGGAAAAGGTAGGCAGACACACGTAACAACGAGAAGATGCAAATGGCGACTTCGCTCAATGAATGAACGTTCTGTTGAATATGAACGCCGTTTCTGGTGCGTCACCAGGTTTCACTGGTGACGCCACCGACCGCCTGCCGGTCGAGAGTTATTCACAGCGACTTAACGGCACGCGTTGCCCGGCCCCAGGTATTGTTCTATGCGAGCTGAATCGTTGTTCTTAGCTGAGTTAATGTCACGAGCGAAGTGCGGGGGAGATGGGGGGGGGGGGCGTGTAGCTTCGTGCTTCTATTACTGCACTTTGGCTAAACTTTGTATAACTGAAACCTTGTTCAATACATCCACCTCCACCTCAGTAGAGAAGTCTCCTCCGCGAACTTAAGGTAAAGCATGAGCCGTCTTAAAGTCCATTAGATGCGGCTGCTCATGTGCCGAGGTCACGTGACCAGCGGGACGCGGGACTCGGTCCAGCGCGTGGCATTGCTTATCGCTGTATGGGGTCAATCCCCCGGGGTGGAGGGGGGGGGGCACAATGGAGGGGGGGGGGGGTATCAGCGGACGTTTTCTTATTGTGGGCGGAATTCCGACGCCCTTGGCAGTTGGTGATAAAGCAGCCAGATACAATAGCAGCATTACAGGATCGTCTTGTGCGCCTCACAGCTAGGTCCATGATGGGCAACATACTGGTTCACGGCCAGCCTGAGCGTGCGGTTGAGAATACCTAGGCTGTGATACGAGCAACGCTGGGCCATATTAACTTCCCCGATGCTGACCAAATAACAATCGAAAGGGCCCACCGATTGGGAAACAAAGCTGGAGGATCTTCCCGTCCCATTGTAGCTAAGTTGGCAAGCGCAGCTGATGCTACCAAAGTGATTTCGTTTGCCCGAAAAATAAGCCACCGTGTCGTCCCAGACCCCCGGGAGACATTAGAAAAGAGGCGCACACTCTTTACTGAAGCGGAACGAGCTAAACAGCTCGATACGTCGGTAACCACTAAGGTCACCACTGAGTATCATGCGTATATCTTAATAACCACCTGTACATCAACAACCAGAGACATTCCCCCCGCTAGCGACCCCCCTCCCACGTGAGATCCTCTCCATGGCCACCGAGGAGCAAGCCGATGTGAGCGACGGGCAACTCATCCAGGGCGGGGCGATCAGAAATGGGTCATTCAGTGCCTCAGGGGCAGTTGCTGCCACGGGGTCTCTGGACTCAGCCCGCAAGAAGGTCCTACTCGACCCCGAGTTCCTGGGAGCAGCTCACTGCATCGCGGCCACCAGGCTGTACTCCCCGACAGGTGCACGGGTCACGGACTACACGCTGGACGACCATGCATACGGAGCGGCCAATACCAGCATGCGCTACCTGCAAACCAATCACGCATCGGTGACAAATGTTACTGTTTTCGTCGCTGTCAGTAAGACTCCAACGAAGGCCACTGATTCGAAGTTGAAGGCCGCCCTGGAAGCCGCCATGTCTTTGTGGCGCAATAAATTAGCTCTGGACAAATCCCACAAGTCAGCTTAAAGCAATATGCTTACAGGCGCCATCTTAGATTTTTTACATTTTAGAATCAAAACTAAAGTATGTCAAAATTTATGATGCATATGTTTTGATATCTCGATCTTTAAATCTGTAAAACAAACATTTCAACATAAAAATGCGCGGTTTATTTTTTATCGCGCGCGGACGTGATAGCGAGCCGCGGTCGACACAACACACAAAATAGCGAACTGCGAACAGGCGCGTAGGGATAAAAAGCCGGCCACTAACTTCTGCTCCGTTGACCAAAATGCTTCTCTCCGGATAGCCCCGAGGGACCCAGGAGTCACAGGCCCCTAGGGTCCCGAAGCAGCGTATTGGCGCTGCCGCCAAAATCAAACAGATTATTAAAAATAAATAAATTTTAATTACTTTCTGTGAGTATCATGCGTATATCTTAATATTTTCTTATTCTATGCAACTTAATCTATTACTTAACCTTTTAGTTGACGCCTTTACTCATATTATAAAGGTATCCGAGGCGATTTAGTCCGCTGCTTCAACTTTCACGCTGTGCGCAATGATAAACAAATATGGCGGTTAGCTCATGTCCGAATGTTCTTGAAGTGGCGCCATCTGGCGGTGAATGTTAGCGCCATATATTGCGTATACACGCCTCGGTGCTCATTCCCTTTGAATGCTCATTCGATACGGCATGGTGAGCAAACATAAACACGCTTGAAAATAACACCAAAAATACCGATTGTTTCACAACATAAGAAAAGAATGAGCACAGAGACGTGTATGCGCAATATAGCGCTAACATTCACCGCCAGATGGCGCCACTTTAAGTACATTCGCACAATGACCAATAGTGACCTCAAAAATGACTTATTCAATCTTGTTAAAGTTAACGTTATGACACAACTCATATCTGAACCAACCAGTTTTAGCGGTCACCATGGGTATATCCTATATCTGGCAATAACTGACGCCCCTGCATATGTAACGGACAGCGGTACACTGCCACCGGTATGTAGCCTAGACCACAGCGCGGTGTAATGTAAATTAAAACTATCATATCCTAAAGAATGGTCCTACCAGCGAAAAATTTACCATTATTCTGCGGCTGTCTAAACGTAAGTTTACAACAAGCTCCATTAACTATATGTACAGAATTATTTGACGATATTAACGACGCTGAGCATTATTTCACAACTCTGTTTAACAATACTACAGATGCCTATGTTCCAAACCATTCAATAACAGTAAGACCTAGATATAAAGAATGGATGACTGGAAATATTAAACGTCTGGTTAGAAAACGAAATAGATTGTGGCGATGTTTCTCGCAAACTCAAAGGGATGACCACTTTGATATGTTTAAGCAGGTTGGTACAGAAGTAAAGCTTGCTATTAAGCAGCGTAAAAACGAATTTTATGCATCCTTAACGCAACGATTACAGCATCCAGACACTACTGCCAAGGAAATGTTTAACTTGACAAAGAGATTATATGCGAGCAAAACGAGCCTCGGTATCCAAGCGATAATAGATGGTGACACTACTCACTCCACTCCTTTGGCAAAGGCTGAGTCATTGAACGAATTCTTCGCTGGAAATTCATCGCTGTCTGAGCCATGTGCTGGCTTTGCGCTACCACCGTTACTATTTAAAACCACGGCGAGAATTTCTACCTTAGCTTTTACCCCAGATGACGGTTTCAAAGTTTTATCGTCAGGCGACATAGGTAAAGCTAATGGGCCTGACGGTGTTAGTAATCGAATGCTACGTTCGGCGCCACAATCCATAATCAAACCTTTGGCTAACCTCTTCCAAATGTCCCTAAATACCAATAAGGTGCCCGATGCATGGAAGAAAGCCAACATAACGCCCATCTTGAAATCTGGTGACAGGCATCTACGTAATAACTACATACCAGTATCCTTGTTATAATGCACTGGTAAAGTAATGGAAAGACTGGTGTTTAAAGCTGTTTACAACCGCTGTGCCGAAAATGAGCTACTTACGTGGCGCAACTCAGGCTTTAAAGCAATATGCTGACATGCGCCATCTTAGATTTTTTACATGTTAGAATCAAGACTAAAAGTATTTTAAAATTTATGATGCATATGTTTATATATCACTTTGAGTCTGTCAAACAAACATTTCAACATAAAACTGTGCGGTTTATTTATATCGCGCGCGGACGTGATAGCGAGCCGCGGTCGACATCACACACAAAATAGCGAACTGCGAACAGGCGCGTAGGGATATAAAGCCGGCCACCAACTTCTGCTCCGTTGACCAAAATTCTTCTCTCCGTATGGCCCGCAGACTTTCAGGATTTAATTTCAAGACAGAATGTACTTATTCGACATGGAGAAGAGGTTACTAATACAAAAAATTACGGAATATATTGCTTTAAGCCACTTGACTCAACTGTTAATCAATTATTTCACATGTTACATTTAATTTATTCTTGCCTCGACTCAGGTTTTGATACCAATACTGGCGCCGATGTATGTGTTGTATTTTTGGATATATCTAAAGCGTTCGACAAGGTATACCACTTGAGTTTACTCCATAAAGTGGAATCTTTTGGTATCGAAGGATATCTGCCTGCCTGGTTAGTTGATTATCTCAGTAATCGTCAACAGCGCCTTGTTGTCAAAGGTCAGTGCTCTAGCTGGTTGCAAGTTACTGCTGGCGTATCACAGGGTTCTATATTGGGGCCAGTGTTATTTCTTATATTTATTAACGACATTGTTGATGCCCTTGAAACAAACGCGTTCTTATTTGCCGAGGACGCGTAACTACTACAGGTTTAAAAAGATATACTTCATGATACGCAGAAAATAAACAGGGACTTGGATAAGCTGGCTAGCTGATCAAGGCAGTGGCGAATTACGTTTACCCCAGAAAGAGAGTATTAGCAACAAACGACCCTCAGTTATAACCCCATTGTTATTCGACGGTGTACCCCTTAAACGTGTATCAAACCACTGTCACTTGGGTCTAACATTGTGTCAAGACTTAAGCTGGGAGCCACATGTGTCTAATATTACAGCGAAGGCTCAGCAGTCAGTAAATATGCTGAGGCGTATGGGTCCGATGGTAGGTCGCAAAGCCAAACACCAAGTTTATTGTACCTTTATTCGTCCTCGCTTGGAGTATGCGTCTGTGGTATATAACTGTGGTCTTACTGGTGGGCAGGTTCAAGCTTTGGAGCGCATACAGGGACAAAACTTACTGGCAATCACAGGGGTCTATAACAAGACCAAGCACACGGCATTGCTTGCCGAGGTCGGAGAAGTTACTCTGCAGACAAGAAGAGGCTATTTTCGCCTTTGTTACTTTCATAGAATTATAAATGGTGTTGCGCCTCCCTACTTAATGGAATCATGTCACCTACTAGTGCGCGACCTAGTTAATTATGCTTTACGAGGTGCAGGTGCTATCAGAAATGTTAAATGCAGAACTGTAAAATTTAAGAAATCGTTTTTTCCATCCACTATTAATGACTGAAATCGACTGCCCCGTTCTGACGATTCGCTATCACTTGCCTCTTTTAGAACCCATCTTAAGATGTTTTTCCAACCCAAGTTACTTTACAATTCTAGTGGTTTGGGCTATGGAGCTGTTAACCATGCGCGTCTACATATGGGGTTAAGCGCCCTCAACTCTCATCGAAAGAAATATAACTGTATTAGCAACGACGCATGCCCAAGATGTGGAACGAAGAGAGAAAGTACGGCACACTATTTAATTCATTGTCCCGCTTATAAAGCTACTAGGTCTACCCTGTTCCACAATATTTCTGAAATAATCATGATTCCCCCAAACCTGCATAGCCTGGAAACTAATGATTTTCCACTGGAACAAAATTTATAATTATGTTAGGGCCAGCGTTTTATCCATAATTCTGGTCGGTTTAATGTCTAACAATTATCACAGTATTCTTATTATTAGTGTACAATCTTGTTGTACGATCATATTACTCAATATCACAAATTATCATCTTTAATTTTATTTACTTAAATTTACGGTCACAATAGAGATAAACCATGTATTTTATGTTGATTTATTTATTATGTTTTTGAGGTGACCCTGCCAGATGGCAACCCCTTTCAGGGGAACCTCGTTAAATAAATGGTTTAGATAAAAAAAACAAAAAAAAACAATGGGGGCGGGGTGTGTGGGGGGGGGGGGGGTGTACCCCTTGATGCCTGAGGGAGCGGACGTGTGAGGAAAAAGTTACCCCTAAAGAGCCGCTAATTTAAAACTTGCGCCCAGGGTGGGGGGGGGGGAGGTGCACGTCTGAAAATATGTGTTCATTGTGCGGGCTGCCGCGAAATAATACCCCTTCCGAGCGGATTTTGGCCGTAAAACGCCCCAACCTAAATGCGGGTGTGACTCCAAGTTAGGGGAGAGGAGACCTCTTCAGTTGGGGTGGTACCCCAAGTTACTGTGGTATCGCAAGTTAGGGGCGGGGAGACACCCTAATTACGGGTGTGACCCCTAATTGCGGGTGTGACCCCTAGTTAGAGGAGAGGAGACACCTTAAGTTTGGGGAGGGGAGACACTCTAATGTCGGCTGATACCCCAGTTAGAAGCAGGGCGACACTTAACGTGACGGTGGAAGTACAAATGAGCATTGTTAGGGGCCCCGTCCCCTCAAATTATACTTGTTTTTACCACACCTATCTAGATCCGGCGCGGTGTGCAAATACACGGTGTCGAATCGACAGCCGGAAAACCGGGAGAGGGGTCCCTTAATAAATATTATGTACAAACTTTAATATTACAGATATTTTATTTTTGTTTATTGTATTCGATAGATTAAATAATACCCCATTACATATAGTAGGTGAAGGGCACGCAGGTCATAATTCGTAGTAGGGGTCTCAGTTAAAACGCTTTATCTGTTAGTTCGGGTTACGACAAATACGTATTCCCTTCTGGTATTGAGGTAGCCATGAATCCATGGCTATGGTTGAAGAATCATAGCCATGTAGCATTCTATAGTGAAAAATCAACTTCACATGACAAATTGAATTGTTTAAGTATTGCTTTCATAATTAGTTTCAACGATGTAAAAGTACTTTGCTATATATAATTAATGATGTATGAACTTTTCCAAAGTTTCTAAAGTCTTCAAAAGGAGCCATAATTGCCTACTGGCTTAAAAATGGACAACAACATGCCCGCATTTCTTTTACAGGAAGTTGATCACTGCACATGTGCGAAGTCATCACATGATATTATAAGCCATGCTAATTGGTTCATTGTTCAGGGACCCAGTCATTGGCTCAGTAAAAACACATGTTTTCATATGAATTTCTGGTGACAGACTGGACTATTTTTGCCTTATAAGGAAATAACAAGAATAGGATTAAGGTTTGTTTCTGTTATAAAACTTTTCCCACAGCAAAGGAGAATCAGAGCTATATTTGGTCAAAGTCAAACAACCCTGAAATGGGGTTGTTCCAGACTAGAATTTTACTATGGAATGCGACTAGGCTGTGTTTCAGCCCACACAGCCTAGGGTTCTGTGCTAGTGTTGAGGGGGTAGGGTAAACCACCCCCGTAAACATGTTCCAATCAATAGATTTTGGTAGATTTTGAAAATTATATTCACAGATACATCAAGAATGAGAAAAAATATTTGTTTTCTATTGCAATTTGTTTCGGATTGACCCCTGATGCAGGTTGTCCGGACTATAAAGAATGAAGCCACCTCAGTGCATCTACCGTAAGGTCCGAGTTTTGATTCCGTCATCGATATCCTGCTGTCCTAAAGATCTGGGTTGACTCCAGTAGTTGGGTTCATCGAAGTTTTCAGAAAAGGTAGGCAAACACACGTAACAACGAGAAGAAGCAAATGGCGACTGCGCTCGACGAATGAACGTTCTGTTGAACATGACCGTGTCTGTGGTGCGTCACTGGGGACGACACCGACCGCCTGCCGGTCGCGAGTTACAGGCACGGGTTGCCCGGCCCCAGGCGTTGTTCTATGTGGGCTGAATTGCTCAACCTGAGCTGAGTTACTGCCATTCGCGGAGGGGGGAGGCTGGGGGATGAAGCTGGTGGGGGGGTGGGGGATGAAGCTGGTGGGGAGGGGGGGAGGGAGCTGGGCGAGTGAAGTTGGAAGGAAGGGGGTAGGGGGGGGGGAAGCACTCTCCTTAAATCGTTTTTTTCGTCTTCTCAAATTCTCAGATTATCACAAAATAATACACCCGCCCTCAACACCCTCTCTAACCACAACATCCCCCCCCCACCACCGCACTGCACGGGCACTAAGTTTCAAGCACAATGGGGGGCCTCCTTGGTGTAGTGGTTAGCGCACTAGACCGCAGATCAATAGGTCCTGGGTTCGAATCCGGGGCCGGGCACCTAATCTGGGGCATGGTTCATTCCTTCATCCTTCATCGTCCCGGGAGGTTCCTTGGCCCAATTTAGCCTGTATGTGCACAAAAGTGGCCTAAAACACCAACATTTCATTTCATTTCAAGCACAATGTCTCCGAAAGTCTTATGTGTACTAAGCCAAAGTGATACCAGAGAAGAATGCAGGGATGATAGTCCATGAGCCAAGGCCCGAAATTTGGGTCATCATTTTTTGGATGGTATACATCCCAAGAGATGAAAAATGGCTGATAGCAATGCCGCACTGACCCTGTAATTACCCTTCTTTTAACCCTACCCTCGTTAACCCTTAACCGTGTATTTTCACGTAAATGCACAAGGGACCGTATACAAAACACGTTACAAAATATTCAAAATAAAAGCCAGAAAATGTCGAGACAGCGTTGTGAAGATCGCAAACATAATAATGCTGCCATCTTGAATTTCAAGATGGCCGCCATAGAAATCCATTATTCATGGTATATCGGTTTCTATGCAACCTACAAAGGTGAATTTGCTGTCTAAACGTACCATTTCAGGGTCACGGAATCCATTTCTTAAAGTCCATTTATTATGTCCTATGTTACTTTACATATATTTGATCCATGTGCACTATATTGACGAAATTCCATACGCACTGAATTTATTTGTCACTAATAATATGAATAGGCATTGCCTAAGTTGCGAGCTCACCCAAATTAAAAAATAATAAAGGCCTAGATCTTAAAGCTGCTGTAT
>OZ025259.1:36732415-36898641 GCA_964019135.1 Arenicola marina | reverse complement strand
AAGAAAGACAGGGGCAAGTTTTTCATTGATTCGTGACGTCACAAGATGAACCGGTTTCGTTGCGCAATACGGTAAACGCGACTTTTAAGCATGGCGTCTATAGGAGGGCCACCGTCCTTCCGCATCGATCGGGATTGCAGCTATGCCAGCACGATTATTTGGAATTAATCATAGTGAGGGTGAAGAAGAACAAGTGGAGGTATTTGGACAACCGGAGCATGTGTTCTGCCGCCGTACGTATCGCATCGAGCCATCTCGACTGGAGATTGCTAAGGAACTGTAAAAGTTGAAAACCTCAAAACGCCTTTCGCAAAAGAGTAGTGGGAACGCCTCATTCATAAAAAGTGATGCTTATTATATCATGAGATCTAGATCAAAAACCTGCAAATATGTCTTGTAATCAAATAAAATATTAATTGGGCGACCAGCAGACAAATTGGTGAAAGCTACTTAGTTATTTATACCAACCGGACACCATAACTTTCGGGTTTCCACAAGTATTGCTATAAAAAGTACGGGATTATACATTTGACGAGATTAGTGCGCTGCGTGCCTTTTAGGCTAGGCCGATTAAATGCCGCCCTCCCTCTCTTCTGATATGCGTAAAGAGCTTCTTTTAGTACATACATTTAACCCCGGATCTACATTGTATGTCTACGATTGGACGGACATCCCGAGACGACCCGCCCCCTACTGTAGCCTAGCCCACCTTTTCCATTTTTGGGAAGAACCGTAGCCCGTAGGCTGGCAACACACTGGCAGTGCCAGTGGCAGTGGCGAATGCCATGCAGAATGGCCGAACGGCATAACGGCCGAGCCGCTCTCACCACCCCCTACCATGGGTGGAGGGGTGGGGGGGGGGGGTCGTCGAGCCGCCCGCCAGCAGATTAGTCTGCGCCTCGACGATTGGCTTGGTGTCGGCGGTGTCGGGGTGGATGAAGCTTGCGATTGGTGTCAATTGTGTTTGTGTTGCTGGCTGCTGGGTGTGTATGGGTGAAGGGGCGGGGATGGGACCAATATTTACTGATTTTTTAGGAGAAATCTTCACGGCCGGGCCACTAAAGCAATCACTAAATGTTGGGGAATTGTCAACGGCCCCGTAACGAGCATGGATAACGTTCACGCGGCCCGTAATGAGCATTGATAACGCGGAATTTGCACGCGGCCCGAAACATTTTTCACACGGAAACTCAGCTTCATTCATTCCGATTTTACGCGATTTCATTTTCGTGGCTTTCTCAACGGCCATTTAATTTTTGGTTGGTATTATAGGAATCCACAACACATGTGTAGTGGCCTTTGATAACAACTTATAACTTTTTGTGAATCCTAATTCACGAGGCCCCAATTCTGATTTTAGCAATCAGCAACAGCGGCCTTTGATAACAACTTGTGAAGCCTCGGCTTCTGGTCGGTACGGTAACATATATATATATATAATACTAGCCGCCCCGCTCGCTCCGCTCGCGTCTAGCGTTCGTACTAATAAGCGAAAGAAATAACAGTATGACTATTTTGTTTGTACAGAATACTCAAATTGCGGCTAAAGCACGCTAATAAACGAATATCAGTCCAGTAACACTAAGGCCCAAGCTCATACATTGATTGAGTAAAGAAAAGGGGTTGAGTAAAAAAAGGGGCTGTTCCCGCCCGTTGTTCGTCATTTAACGTGCCTTCAGTGGAAAAAATTTGCTACTGATGGGAAGTTGTGGACGCGAGACAGTACGTGATTTGTTTGTTTTGATGACGGTTCGGGCGATAAGGCGTTGGGAGAAATGTTATTACTGTTGGCACCAAGCCAGGTTGCCCGCCGCAGGCATGGTCGCGGGATAAGGTGATAAGCACCCAGCGGTTGTGTTGACACATGCGATAGCTTTGACACATCTAAGAGCGGCGGCTGGATATTAATAGGTTCAAGGCGGCTAGGTTCAAGGCGGCTGCTGATGTCAATGGGCTCTTGCATGCCGCGGCATAGTGGGACAGACAGCTTCATTTTATTAGTATAGATATTATTAAATCTTTATAAGTTTCCGTTATCTTTCGCTGCATAAACCAACTGACACACCAAATTTCCGCGTTATCATTGCTTATTATTATTGAGTAATGAGAATCGCGTGAAATCAGAATGAATGAAGCTGAGTTTCCGTGTGAAAAATGTTTCGGGCCGCGTGCAAATTCCGCGTTATCAATGCTCATTACGGGCCGCGTAAACGTTATCCATGCTCGTTACGGGGCCGTTGACAATTCCCCAAAATTTAGTGATTACTTAAGTGGCCCGGCCGTGAAGATTTCTCCTAAAAAATCAGTAAATATTGGTCCCACACACCCAGCAGCCAGCAACACAAACACAAGTGACACCAAACACCAGAATAATCCACGCGTGCCGGACGCAGCCCCCTCCCCCCTCCCCCACCCGATGCCGAAGCCATCTTGGCCGACGCCAAGCCAGACACCCAATCGTCGAGGCGCAGACTAATCCGCTGGCGGCTCGGGCTCGACGACCCCCCCCCCCACCCCATTCACCCCCCCACCAAACCACCCCATCCCACCTTCCCCCCACCCCCCTTAAATACCTCGGCCGTTTCGCAGTTCGGCCATTCCGAGTATACACCGCAGTGGCCACTGCAGCTGTTTGTTTTCAGTAACAGTCTGTGAGTCATTGTCACGAATGTTGCTCTAACCAACAAGACCACACCTCTAATGTCATAGAAATAGGTCTATCTAGATCTACATGTGGCAAATATTCATCATGAGTTAATGTTAACCGAAATAAACATCTAAGTTAGAGCTTCCCTGCTGCACGTACATTCATTCAAACACCGCGGGCAGTCGAAGCGAGCGAGGCGCACTCAAACCGGTTCATCTTGTGACGTCACAAATCTCTACTCTGGGCGGGGGTTTGGAAATGGATCGTTCGCTGCTTGAGTTTATTTTGGTGACTTTAGATATTAATATTTATAGCATAAGAGGCATTGTAAAATAATTGCATCTGATAAATGGCTTTAGTAACCACTGGGAAATGTATATTTGGAAGTGGTTTAGTAACAAATACCCCCCCAAGAGATGGACTTTAAGGCTGCTGTATCAACTGCAGCAGCCAGCTGTCCTAATCTTATAGGTTTCTAGACAACTAGACCCAAAACCAACACGGGTATAGTTGGTTTGAGGTTGAGTTAGCTTGGGGTCGAGTTGGCTTGGGGTTGAGTAGGTGATGGGTCGGGCGTGTCGTGGGTCGAGTTGACTAGATGCTGTCTTATATCTGCTGTATTAGCTGAAGTAGTTTATATTCTTAAAGCTGCCTGCAGTGAAATATCTTATTTAAGTTTTAGAAATGATGTTTTTATCTATTTCTTTTAATTAAAAATAAGATGGATGGCTTAGTCGTTTAACAGTAATATTTGGGCTTAAAGTCATATATATGCAGAGAAATACAAAAATAAGTAGTTGCTTGAGTCTATAATTAATTATATTAGATCTATTTTATGATAATTAATATCTAATTCATTTTTAATTTTCTGACCCTTTTTTCCTTTTGCTAAACTTATATATAGGTTGATGAGATATCTTTAAATCAAGTTTAAAGCTGGTCATAGATTTATAGCAATCTATACCTATCTATGTACCAGGTATATGTTCATAACAAAGCTACACCCTTTCACAGAAAGTGCCCCAATATGGCCAAAAA
Source organism: Arenicola marina (assembly GCA_964019135.1). NCBI lineage: Eukaryota > Metazoa > Annelida > Polychaeta > Arenicolidae > Arenicola > Arenicola marina. Next base: position 36,894,956 of record OZ025259.1, on the reverse strand, counting down.
AAAATTGATGACAACTTGTCCATAAATATTTATATTTATATTAGAAGGACTTTAGTAGATCTATATCATTTCTATTAAAACTATTTTCGGATGTAAGTCCTTAATGAAAAACATATTTTCATTGCCTGTTGTTACCTATCCATGAGAACAGATACTGAACCATTGCTAAATATACCATGAGTAAGCTTCTTGAACACTCACACCATGTCAGAAGTATGTTTTATCATCATCCTTCTTCTTCTACCATTCTAGCAATCTATAACATATTTTATAGCATGCTTTATGCGGTTGTGACCTGTCCATGAGAACATATACTGAACCGTTGCTAAATACACCACGAGTAAGTTTCTTGAACACTCACCACATGTCAGAAGTACAATATATGTATGTTTTATCATTATCCGTCTTCTTCTATCATTCTAGATCTATACAATTTGCTTCCAATGTAATACTAGTATCTCTCACAAAAAATGTTTTTAGAAAGTAAAGATAAAAAAAGATAAGTAAACTGGGCATACGTTACCAAATTTCCAGTGTATAAGTCACACCCACCGGTTTTGAGAAATTATTAGACTAGAGCCATAGATAAGTCGCACCAGTGTATAAGTAAAATGAAGTAAACTGACCATATGTTAATTGCCTATTTACCGGTAGACACTTTTACATGCTAAACCCTGTTTATTATATATACTTGGTATCTCTATTTGAAAGTAATACTGCTTGAGTAGGAGTTGTCCAGACAGTTTTCTGATCCTCAAAATGGTACACATTTGTGTTGCTTATCAATATGAGCTACTAAAACCGTTGTTTCAGTAATTGTTGCCTTTTTTTATGAAACTTTTAATTCAATAATTGTTGCCTTTTTTATTAAACTTTTTATTGAATAATTTTTGTCTTTTTGATTAATATTTTAATTATTTGTCAGCAAGGGGAGGTTGACAATACAAAGTACAACCATTTTTGTGTGAATATACTCAAAGCTTGACATTTTAAGAGGGGCTGTTTAGTTTCGGGAAAAGGGATTTCATTCAGTATTTGTTAAACTGTTGATATCCTAGCTATTTTTGTCATAAAATAGCCAGTGATATGTTTAATTTTCATGCCCAAATAGACTGGATATGAAAATATTTGTATGTCCTATATTGTTTTGTGATGGTAATCTAGATCTATATTTGTCTGGCAGGGAAACCAGTTTTTGACATTTGACATTGAAAATTATTGTATTGGGACAATTTTAAACTTAAAATGTTGCTTTAAGAGGAATAAAATATATACATTCTGCATTTGATTAAAAATCGTAATAATGGCATTAATTTAACTAAGTTATAGATTAAAATAATTTGAAAATTAACAAAAATAGCACTGAAAAACAGCTATTTTTTCAAATCATAGATGAGTGATATGGTTGTGAATAAATCTGAATTATCCTGGGGTGTCAAAAGTAGGCAAAATGTGTCAAAAATAGGAAATAGTAAGTCATGTAAACAATATATAATAAAATATTCTTAAAATATTTACAGTTTTGGTTTAAACTCCTGTTTAATTTTTCTCAATTAAACTCTTCAAATTATATATTTCAGGGGTGGAGGCATTTGAAATATAGGTTTGGAGTCTAGAAACCAGAATTAAATTGTTATATTTAAAAAGGCAAAAACTGCAGCTGAAATTTTGATGTCCTAGAGATATGTGTCAGAATTAGGCAAAAGGTGTCAAATGTTAGGAAATAGTATAGATCTATGAACAATATATACCGGTAATAAAATATTTACAGTTTTTTTTTAAAAATCCTCTCAAATAAACTCTTCAAATTAGAGCTATATATATCTCATGGGTGGAGGCATCTAAAATATAGGTTTGGAATCATAATAGAGACCAGAATTAAATTGTTATATTTAAAAAGGCAAAAACTGCAGCTGAAATTTGATGTCATATGAAATAGTATAGATCTATGAACAATATAGATATACCGGTAATAAAATATTTAGTTTTTTAAAAAATCCTATTTAATTTGTCTCAAATAAACTCTTCAAATTTGAGCTATATATATTTCATGGGTGGAGGCATCTAAAATATATGTTTAGAATCATAATAGAGACCAGAATTAAATTGTTATATTTAAAAAGGCAAAAACTGCAGCTGAAATTTGATGTCGTATGGAAAATTAAGTGTTTACCCTACCTACTTTTTAGTTTTTTCAGTGACAGACAGTGGTTTGAAGCCAAAGGCCCCAATTGGCCCAAAATAACTCGGTCTAAACATGATTCCAAATCATCAAAGTAAAACCTGCATTCCAAATAGCAATAGGTCTACTTCTGTCAGGGTCACTGACACTGGTGTTGACCACAGCTATAGAAGGTGGACCAGTGATTGCGCAGGTACCAGTGATTGCGCACTTGCAGAAGTCTGATTTGATTTATAGGAGTTTGTATCCAAACTTATCCAGGCAGATGCCCTCATGTGTGACAGCTACATTGACATCTGTTTTGTAAGATTCCAAATGATCTACATATTTTACCACCTTTCGCTTGGTGCGCAATCACTGGTACCTGCGCAATCACTGGTCCAATTACTATATGCTTGTTCTTTCAACCAGTCCAGATTGATTTCATTCCTGTCTCCCTGACCATATCCATAATGTATCTATGGCTAGCCTGAATGTTCAGACGTTACAGTTTGACAGTCTGATATTTACTGTTACACTCACAAGAACAAGTGTTAAGACTGTACCGTCTGAACATTCAGGCTAATCTATGGCTAAAACACTGAAAGTAAACAGGTAACATGCAGACTTTATCTGACTTGTTTTAGCTTGGACTAAAAATTTAGTTTAAGATCAAAATTAGCCAAAGCTGTCAAGTTAGATGGTTTTATATCAAAATACCAACCTTCAATCTCAACAAAACGTACTGACAAGTAGACGTCAACAAATCAAAGACTAAGTCAGTTGTTTGTCTAATTTGACCAGGGTTGACAGTTTGACAGACGCGAAGACGACACTCGACTTGGTCACTTGTCTGACTTAAAAAACTGACAACCAGGGGCTGAAATATTCATGAAAACTGTCATAGCAATCAGTTGCAATAAACAGATGACTTTCAAAAATAATACACACCTTGTCTAAATTTCTTATGACTTCGATCTATGCCAAACAGCAAAAAAAAAGTTGAGATGAGATTCGAACGAGTTTGCCAGATTCGCATTTTCCGGATGTTAGCATCAGACGGCGTTCCGCCAGTAGGCGGGAGAAATTGTGAATAAAAATGTAATCAATGTTTTATAGTTTTCATAATCATTATTCTACCTTATTCGGACAAATAAAGCAATAAAATAATAATTTTAGGCGTATATTCTGTTATATAGTCTGGAACTTTCTGAAATGGCTCCTATTATCGCCTTCATTCTCGGCCATGACGCGCGGCCGACGTTTTTTGAATCGTATAGTATGGCAATGCATGGCAAGCCAAACATATTTTTTTATTTTTTTATTTATTTATTTATTTATTTATTTATTTTTTCCCCCTTCGTATACGTTACCATAATAGCTCGCTAGAGCTCGCTATTAACAATATTAGCCATACTTAATATTACCTATACTTAGTTATTTGTCACAACCGGACACCATAACGTTCGGGTTTCCACAAGTATTACTAAGCTTATAAAAAGTACGTGATGAAACATGACCAGATTAGTGCGCTGCGCTCTTTTTAGGCTAGGCCAATAAATGCCGTCCTCCCTCTCTTCTGATGTGCATAAAGAACTTTTAGTAAATACATTTAACCCTGGATCTAGATTGTATGTCTACGATTGGACTGACATCCCCGAGACAGCCCGTCCCCTATTGTAGCCTAACCCACCCTTTCCATTTTTGGGAAGAACGTAGCCCGTACGAAGGCTGGCAACACACTGGCAGTGGCAGTGGCCACTGCATCTGTTTGTTTTCAGTAACACTCTGTGAGTCATTCTCACGAATGTTGCTCTAACCAACAAGACCACACCTCTAATGTCATAGATCTAGGTCTATCTAGATCTACATGTGGCAAATATTCATCATTTGTTAATGTTAACCGAAATAAACCTCTAAGTTAAAGCTTCCCTGCTGCACGTAGGCCTACATTCATTCAAACACCGCGGGCTATGCAGCATCAGCCAGTCAAAAACGCCGAATGGCGTCGTGTGCTAATTTTAATTTCTAAACATACCGCAAATAATTGCATCGTGTACTAATTCCATTTACAACACGACGCAATTCATTGGGACGCGACGTAAATCGAATTACAACACGATCTCATAATTAACGTCGTGTAGTAAATCAACCAATAGGATCGCGTTTATCTGTCAACTTGCAAGCGACCTTACACCACTTGTGGTCATATCGTGTCAATGGGAGAAGGAAGGGAGAGTGGAGCCATGTCCCCGGGGGTAACCCCCTACTCTTTACGAAGAAAGACATGGGATCTTTATCCTGCGACCACACAGACATGGCCACAGCAGGGCTCGAACCATCGATCCACGGGCCGTTAGGCTCTCAGGTGACCAGATCACTCAATGCGAGCGCTCTAGCCGACTGAGCTATCGCCCCGGCCCTTGGAGCCGCTGAAACTGCACAAGTACACACCAAACAAACAGTAACACAGGAAACCGGAGCTTCAACATGCAGGTGAATCTCACACAGACGGTGTGAATTTTACACCAGTGCAACCTATATATATGGCCTAAATCTAAATATTTCTCAAATTAGGTGGGTGCGATTTATCGACCAGTGCAACATATAAGCCAGAAATTCCAGTAATATCCATGCCTATCTAACGGATCCCAAACTGACACGGATATGGGTGTGCGTGCGGGATGGGGGTCCATCCTGGGTGAGGTCTTCCTGTGTAGTATCGCAGTACCAGTCTGGTTTGTTGACTCTTGATCCCTGTATACAGGGGTAGTTCCTCACAATGTTGCCGACGGAAAACGAACTAGGGGCCACCCTTGAAAACTTTGTTGGGCAAGACATTGTCCTTGTTACTCCTCGGTCCGTTGTAACATAAATAGACCAAAAACTACCTGCGCCAACAAGATTATCCCTGCATTTGACTTTTCGCTGAGGCCTCCTACACGGTGCCTCCTATGTGTATGAGAAGGGGAGAGGTCAGTCCTGGGTGTATATGTGAAGGGGCAAGGGAGTCCATCCTCGTTGTGTGAGAATGGGGTAAAGTGGGAAACCCCTCCTATATGTATTACTGAGGGAGGGCCCCGGGCAGTCCTGGATGTATGATAATGCGAGGGGAAGGGTGGGGGGCGGGGTGGGGGTCCCCCTAGATATGTGTGAGGGGAAGGGGATCCATTCTGGGTGTATGACAATATGTGCATGAGGGTAGGTCTGTGCCATGGCGTGTATGGCCGAAATGTTGTCATAAGGAATGTGGTAACAATTTGGTTACCAGTAGCCGACACGTACAATGGAGTAATCGTTTTCGACATCGTATTTGTACATGCATGGGCGTGTCGAGGGGGGCGGGGGGGCATAGGGGGCACGGGCCCCACCCCCCTTTCAGACACTTTAGTATATCTATGCCCCTTCCCCGGGCGTCCAAAAACTGACCTCTTGGTCGCCATTTCGTTCACCTCCTTCACTCCCCGGTCACAAGAATTCATCAGCGTGCCACCCCCGTTGTCGCAGAATTTAATGTGTGCCCCCCTTTGAAGGATTCCTGCACATGCCCCTGACATGCATGCATTAAAGGCACAAGAGATGAACGGGAATAAACAGACATGATGCAGCTGGGCCTATCTCACAGGAGGGGCGGATCCAAACTTTAGAGGGTGGGGGCTTGCATTTCGCGATTACAGTGCTTAGGCAGCGGAAGTGTGTGTGTGTGTGTGGGGGGTGGGTGGTTCTGGCCCTTCGTCAGCATCAAGCTGCTGCTCCTGGACATAGATAGGTTTATTTATATTCTGGGGCTAAACTTGTCGACAGGGGGGCTTCTGTGGCTTGACCAGGAGATTGGGGGGGGGGGGGGGCTTAAGCCGCAGTAGCCCTTCTTCAGTACCTTCTTCAGCCAGAGAACGGTTGAACTTTGGAACAGCCTCCCGGAAAACGTAGTGACTGCCCCAAGCTTGAACACACTAAAAAACAGGTTAGACAGACACTGGTCAAAACAGTCCATTCTCTATGACTACGAAGCAAAAATAAATACTTTTTACGCCTGCGCCCAAATAAACGAAAACCTTGAACACGAAGAGCAGTCCATAGGCAACGCCTGCATGATTTAAGAGGATGTTTGAGGATGTGTGAGAAGTTTTGAATCTTAATAAACATCCAGATTTAGGACAGATGAGGCTCGAGCCAACCAAGTATTTTACCACTGAACGCCTTGGGTTGCCATCTAGCAGCAGCTCTGTAGAACTAAGCAACAAATCCAACATGTTTTAACTCCATAGATATTATGTTCCTAGGTAGCACCGTTGATATCTTACAACAGACACGATGTTTCACATGTCCATCTTTTCCCACAGAACAAATTTCGAATCGCCCGCGTCTCGCCGCTCGTCTTGGGCGGAAGTTATAAACTGCTCGCGTCGCGCGCACTCAGAGGGTGGTCGGATATGCGATCGGAGTAATCGGCGCGGATATTTGGAGCATGCGGACTCACTCTTTCCGTTAATAGGCGGATCAATATTAACCGAACGCAAAATCCACGGTCCGCGTGAATGTTGCACTTGATGGACTGCACAAATTTGAAGATCGTTAAAGCGGGTGTCCAACCTAATTTAATTGCGATCTGCACCGAAAGCTTACATCATAAAATTAAATTGGCGAGTGCTAACGCTTCGTTTCGGCCCACTGGTAAGGAGAAAACAATTAAGGCAACCCGCCCCCAACAATGTCAAGCAGAGCGCCATTTTGTCGGGAGCAGTGACGCGTATTGTGACTATTCATGTGGCACCGCCTGATGTTCATATGATCAGGGCCGCAATTTACAGATGAACAGCGGCAGTTCCAAGCCGCGCAGTAGACCGTGATCTTAGTGTTTCATGGAAAAGTACCATCCGAACAAATGTATATACGTCTTGCGACGATTGACTCCGCAACAATGCCATGATTGGAGTTAGAATCGCAGCTATTTTTATTAGCGGTGATCACGCGCTCTTGTTTTGCTCACACAATAGGCGTAATTTCCGGTTTGAATAAATTAGAGTATCGCCTCCTGATTGGTCAATCGCGGACACACCTCCAAAAAGGGCTGCTGCCGGGGTAGGCGGCATAATCGTGCCCGGCGGTCACTTCTAAATTTTATTGTGAGCTGTAGACAGGACGAAAAATTCTGTAATTTGGAGGATAGACAACTGGGTAATATATGAATCGGTAAAGCAACGTTAGAGGCAAGGCTGGCGGTTCCCTTTAAATAGCGCCATGAAATAAATCAACGGATACGTATTGTGTTCATTATCTTATTCTCGTTGTTATAATATTATTTACAGATTTTTTGCAGGTCGCAATACTACTATATATATACATTAAATGTATTGTGCGGCCTGGACGCCAAGTTGGAAATCCTCGTGATCCTCCTCTGGGGAGTAACGTCTGGGAGTAAAATGTACCACCTGACCGCCCCGTCGGACCACAATCTCCGCGTTCGGTTATGCACTACCCGAACTCACCCAGAGTGCATTTTTTTCAACAACCACACGCGGACCGGCCAGATTCCGCATGCGCAGCTGCCCATTCAACAGTGCGTACTCACCTTCGTGTTTATATTGTAGCAGTTCACATGAACGGATCCACCCCCCCCCCCTAAAAAATGGAATGAAGATTGGAGGCAGATCGACGCAGCTCCAAGCTCCCCGCATGGTGGCGCTACGCAAGCTAGCATTTACCGCTGCTGTCGGCCGGGGGCAAATTTCAAGATTCTTGAAAAACGGTCAAATCAGCCGTAAGTGTGAGTGTGAAAAGGTTTGAAGGACGTAGGCGACAGTAGGGATATAATGGAGCCCTGGCGGAGTGAGTCGAAGGCAGAGAGTGACGCAGCTCAACAACTGACAGGGGGCTCTCAAAATGTGTGACGGAGGGGGGGGGGGGAGGGGTAGGAGTACTGAACGCTTGCCACCGGTGATGTTTTAATGTGCGTTCATTTTTTTGGAGAAAAGCCAAAAAATTGGGGGGCGAGGGCAGATGTCCCTACTGCCCCTGCTTCTGACGGCCCTGCTGCCCCCTCTGCAATGAAATATGCTGGGTGTTGGCATATGGGGATGTATTGGATGGGGGTGCGGGGGGGGGGGCAATGCTGACCATCTAGGGGCAGGAGCGCGGGGGTGGAAGTAGAAGGCAAGTGGGTGTGAATTTCGTGCTGGGTTGTCACATAATTTTACGTGCATTGTATTTACGTTTACGAGGCCGTCTAAACTTAAACCGTTTGTCCTTCTTTACGCCAATACATTTCTTTAATGGAACCCCTGGTCCACGTGTGATTGTTGACAAAGTGGGCACGGACAAATGCAGACAAGCGTAGACGGCAGACGTCCCACATGATGTGCTTTAAGCATATGGCGTCGACGGTCCAATCTTTTTTTCTGTCTCTCCTAATTTCCCTGGCTTTCGACCTTTCCCTTACGTTGGCCAAATTATTTTGGATCGTGGACGCTAGGCATATTGCATATAATGCCAATCTAATTAGAACTAAAATGAAATGATACACGGCCGTTCGGGGAACGTTTCCGGGAGGTAAGTATAGGCACGACCGTTCGGGGAACGTTCCCAGAAGGTAGCTTTAATAATTACGGTTAATTTTGCGCTCGGTGTTTCAAGTTAGGGAACGTTCCGTGTAGCTTTCAACAGAGGGAACTAAAATCGAAATATTCCAGGAACGTTTCCGGAAGGTATCTCTCAAACCGAATCAGGCCGTAGCGTTTACTGAACGTTCTCGGAAGGTTAAACACTAAGGTAACCAAAATATAACCCCCAGCGAACGGTTCGCTGAACGTTGGGTGTTCGCTGGGTAGCGTTCATCCCGCGGTAGGACGCCACAGGAATGCACGACGAAATCATACATTTAGATACCGAAAATCATCATTTGAAATATCCGACGGTACCAAAATTTTTGATTAGTTTCGATTGCGACAAGATGATAGCCTTAATATCAAGGGAATTCCGGAGTGAAATCGTCCCAGACATGCGCAGTAGGCAGAGACACCCTCGTCTAAAAATAGTACGCGCGTTATCCCATGGATAGAAGATCGCTGTCCCGGTGTTAGCTATATCCCAAGCATATCCTTGACTCACGCATACGGCATACGCTGACAGCACCAACCCCGCGAGACACAGGGGTGTGTTCAGGAATCAATGGAAGGGGTGCCACAATAAAACAAATGTGACGACCGGGGGTGGACTCATGAAATCTTGCGACCGGGGGCCGGGGGGCTGAACGAACTTGTGACCACCGGGGGGCACAGCATTTGAAAAGGGGGGCAGATTTATACGTTAGGGTCTGAAAGGGGGGGCACAGCGTTCACGTGCCCCCCTCTGGACACGCCCATGCCACATGACCAGCTGTGACAGTGAGAAAATAAAACAGACGGCACCTACCCTGAAGCATGGAGATGTTGTCTCCGAACTCGGCTACGCCGTGCGTGCATCCACTTGCCCAGGTCGACACCATGGACCAAGCACGAGCCGCGTATCGCCGACTACTGCTGGATCCGCTACGGGCCGGGTCACACAACGTCGCCGCCTACCGGATCTCCGCACCAAACGCTCCAGACGGAGTCATCGAAGGAGGCTTCGATGACGGGGAAACCGGCGCCTCCAGACAAATCAGGTATTTGTCCAAAGACAGAGGTTGAACAATATCCTGGTTTTCAAGACCGCATGATCCAATAACACATGACCAGGCTTCCAACGATTTCAACTGATGGAAAAAACATTGAATACAGCACATGTTTGTTGATATGTACAATCTGTCTATGACCAGTGCTAATAGTCCCACATGTCAATGTCCGTTCGCTTGTCCCTCGGCGCTCTTTTACTATTTAACGTGTTTTTTCTTTCCCTCTATCGCTTGAGTGTGCTTCTCGCTTTCCCAGACGTGAAGCACAACAGGTAACTTGCCCAACTGTGTTGCGGCAAAGAGTCTCCATCGTATTCGCTCAGTCTTCCAGCTATTTCCTATACTCAGTACTTCTCCTCTGGCTTTCTTTCCTTCTCTCTATCGTGCGGAGGTATTTACCATTAAATAGATGTGAAATATATCAGTAAAGTTGCCTACCACAGGTCAGTTGTCGCTAATTGCAGTGTCTGTTTATAAATACCCCAACGTGTACCGCGTGCAACGATGAGTAGGAGTGGAATCCATGAGATAATGCAGATGTTTTTTTTTCAAAACGTTCTTGTGACGTCATTCTTTTGTTACAAGTGTTTATTCTTTTCTACGAATCAACACTTTTATGAGTCGACTTCGTTCCACCCGAGGCTGAGCGTCAAGTGTTGCTCGCTTACTGCATGAGTAGAAACGTACAACTTCTTCTCCGTCACCAAGGTGTACGGAAAACAGTAAATGGAGTTTTAGGTCGCTTTTGTGCGTACGACGATGAAGGATGAATGGATGAATGCCTCCTGGGGCCCTGGGGCCGTATTCATAATCGACTCGTACGTTATGCACAAAAAGCGCATTTTCGTCTTGGCCGCTTGTAATAGGGGGTGTTTTCGATTATCCCGTCCGCGTGCCCCGAGCGGATATTTTGCGCATGCGCATTTACATTTCCGCACTTACTGAAACCAAACGGGAAATCCGAGTTATCCGACCACAACATGGCTGCCATGGCAGGGGATAACTTGGCACTTGGGGTTTGTTTAAGCGAATTATTGGGAGAAGACCGTTCTGTCGGCGATGAAGACGATACGCTCAGGGTCCTGAAGTTGAGCACGCTAACGCTCGGCGATTTGACCCCCCCCGCCCCCAATGAATCTGATTTGGCACTGCACTAGCCGCAGACGCCGCAATCGGCAGTGGCCCGTCCCAGTGGCAGTGCGACAACCACAAACCACAGTTGTTTTAACTGACAGCAACATATTGACATCCAACAAAAACTTCGTAAATCAATATTGGTTCTTCTTTATAATACAATATTGTCACTAGAATATCAAATTAGTGATTAATAGTGTTATAATAGGCACATATAATCTTCTTTAGACTTTTCTGCGCCAGCGGGTAATAAGCCCAGTTGGACGGACACCACAGGGATGCTAGCGGTATAATATAAATATGTTGCGTTAAATATTGCATCATTTACCGTCTAATAAAAGACCATGTGTGGCAAGTGGGCGATTAACGCGTAATCGTGTTCTTTATTGCGACCTTTGCAAAACGTAAGCGTCAAAACAAACAGAATGCAACGCTTACAATATGCCAACGAATTTTGTAACAAGCCTGGAAGCCTTAAACAAACCTCAAGCCTGGAGGCCTTCCACAGACCTCAAGCCTGGAAGCTTTTCATAGACCTCAAGCCTGGAAGCCTTCCACAGACCTCAAGCCTGGAAGCCTTTCATAGACCTCAAGCCTGGAAGCCTTCCACAGGCCTCAATCCTGGAAGCCTTCTACAGACCTCAAGCATGGAAGCCTTCCACAGATCTCAAGCCTGGAAGCCTTCCACAAACCTCAAGCCTGGAAGCCTTCTACAGACCTCAAGCCTGGAAGCCTTCCACAGGCCTCAAGCCTGGAAGCCTTCCACAGACCTCAAGCCTGGAAGCCTTTCACAGACTTCAAGCCTGGAAGCCTTATACAGACCTCAAGCCTGAAAGCCTTCCACAGGCCTCAAGCCTGGAAGCCTTATACAGACCTCAAGCCTGAAAACTTCCCACAGACCTCAAGCCTTGAAGCCTTCCACAGACCTCAAGCCTGGGAGCCTTCCACAAACCTCAAGCCTGGAAGCCTTCCACAGATCTCAAGCCTGAAAACCTTCCACAGACCTCAAGCCTTGAAGCCTTCCACAAACCTCAAGCCTGGAAGCCTTCCACAGATCTCAAGCCTAAAAACCTTCCACAGACCTCAAGCCTGGAAGCCTTTAACAGGCCTCAAGCCTGGAAGCCTTCCACAGACCTCAAGCCTGGAAGCCTTCCACAGTCCTAAAGCCCGGAAGCCTTCCACAGACCTCAAGCCTGGAAGCCTTCCACAGACCTCAAGCCTGGAAGCCTTCCACAGACCTCAAGCCTGGACGCCTTCCACAGACCTCAAGCCTGGAGACCTTTCACAGTCCTCAAGCATGGAAACCTTCCACAGACCTCAAGCCTGGAGACCTTTCACAGACCTCAAGCATGGAAACCTTCCACAGACCTCAAGCCTGGAAGCCTTCCACAGACATCAAGCCTGGAAGCCTTCCACAGGGTGTTTCCTCTGGCAGCCAACGATGGCGGTCGCTTAGGCAATACCGAGTGGCTAGTGGACTTATAAAACACATCCATTATAGAAATCTCAAACGAAACTAAACGGATATATGGATAAGTAGCTGACCAAGGTGTCTAAGAAGCGTCCTCGCCACTTAAGCGCAGATAAAGAGTGCAAAAAGTTGAATTTTGAACAGAAAACACCCCCCGCTTTTCACAACATAGGCGATAATACCGGAATGGAAGCAGACAAAGGATTACCCGCGTCATTGGCAACGCAGGCTAACGCAGTCAAAAATGCTCTGGATACATCAGGAAACAGTCCCTCTGAAGACATAAACAGTGATGATGAGCTGAATGCTATGGAAGATAGTCTCCTATCTACGATTGAAGTTGTTGGTGAGAACTCGAGTTGCATCGCCAATATAAAAAAACAGAATGAAGATTTAAAAAGCGAGTTGGCGCTTCTAAAAAGCATTGTCATCAATCAAAACGAACCGATAAAGCACTTGGCAGAACAAATGCAGGACCTAACATTTAGATCAATGAAAAATAACGCCATTTTTCATGATATATCTGAACCTACTTTACCAGATCGGTCTGAAAATTGTGAAAGCAAGGTGAGGGGTTTTCTGTCGGCTAATGGATTTAAGCCCCCCTTCCCTGACATTGACCGTGCCCACCGCATTGGCGCCCCACCAGCTCCACACACAACAAGACGGCCAAGGCCCATCGTTGTCCGATTTGCAACACAAAGGTCGGCGGATAACATCTTGGCCTTTGGCAAGACCCTACCTAAGGGCCGAACCACTGGAAGGATTACCCCTCAATACCCCACTGCAATTTTTGAGAAAAGACGGCAGCATGGAGAAAAACTCAGTGAGCTAAAGAAATCAGGTCAGTCCCTGACGAAAGTTAAAATGGTCAAAGACGAACTTTGGATTAACGATGAACTGCAAAAGATCCCCTACCGAAGCCATGTCCAAGAGACATCCTCCATATGCCACATTCTCAAAAAGACTCCATCGGCAAGGACAAACCTTCGTTCAAGCAGGGTCGTACGGTCTCCTCCATGGGTGCTTCCATCACTACCGCACAGGTGGCAGCTAAGAGCATCGGGGACGTCCAGAAGGCCTACACATCTCTGCGGCTGGATCCCGCACGACAAGAGGCGTCCCATGTGATCGCTGTATTCCGGTTCAGCGATCAACACGCACCAGACAAATGGATTGAAGGCTGGCAGGACGATGGCGCGCACGGAGCTCGGCGACACGTTCGTTACTTGATGAGACGTCAAAACCTGGTCAACACGGCTATACTCCTGACGGTGTCCGGCCGTAAAGCTCAGCTGGGACAAGACGGCTTCCGGCTCATCGAGTCAGCAATGGAGACACTGGTGTGAGGCATGTATTCCTATATATCTATACATGCAAGTTGTAATTATGCAAACGTTTAGTGTGAACGTACAAATGTGCGATGGCAAATTGGTATGCAAAATTCAAAGAAGCATGGTATCTATCCCACCCCCCACCTACCCCACCTCCACCCTTAACATAAAAGCTACGCTGGCTCGCCCCCTCTGCTCCAACCCTCGCCTCCATGCCCTTTTAATGCACTCCGATCTTCTATTTTTATGAAGAGTTGAAACATGTGGCTTGTGGTAATGTGCACGGAACCGAGAGTTCGTTTGTCATCTTGTTTTGGAACTGCTAGTGTTTGGAGACATTATTTATTTATTTATTTAATTATTATACATTTGTTTCCTTTCTAATTGTCAATACCGTATGCTGTAAGACGGTTTCCCTGTAAGCTCACCAATCTAGACCCCGACTCACTTGCCAAAGTGTTAATAATGTGGCCGAATGTTTTTTCTGTCCTGAGTCAATATGTCGACCAGTTTTGACTGACCTTGTGCGTGATGTATTTCCTTGAATGTGTAATGAACAAGCCACTAATTCTTGTGACACAAGTGTCCAAACGCAACATTGCTAGTAGTATTGAATCACCTTGCATGAAACCCTTGAGTTATAGGTTAAATGTAGGCCAAGTGCGGTAAACCGGTCTCACGAGTGTTTTAATTGCAGCGAAGTGTTCGTATTACCTAAATTTTGAACTAACTGTCTGTTTCTCTCGATCTCGGCCATGTCCCACCACGGGAGGCTTGCTCTGATTAATTCAGTAGTGTGTGGCCTGGATAGCCTGCTGCGCGCCCCACAAATTGAGCGTGTGAGCTGTTTACTGGTGTTCTCCATGGCTTGTGAATACTAAGTCACCAAATTAAACTACGGAGTAGTTAGCCTTAGCCCTCGTGGTCTTGACCGCGGCTAATGGCAAAGGTGTGAGGCAATTGCGTTGAGGTAACCAGCAGTCATGAGTGGTTCACGTGTCACGTTTTCCAATGAGACTTTAACTTATGTTTTGTGACGGTGACGCAGGTGCGCGTTTAGTACTGAAATCGTAGTTCTGCTCGGTGTAAATTTGTACTTGGTAGCGCTTTGATTTAATTTCGTTTAACATTTCAAACTGTCCCTGCCACGTTTTGGATCTTCGCGTTAAATTACCCAGAGACCTGGGCACTAACACGCGAGATACTGTGTATAAGTTATGTTTTGTTTCTAGCCTTTGCTTTACCTTGTGTTATTGTTTGTTAGGTATCACTGTATCTATTCTATTGTACATCACGAGTACAACAACAGCCTCATGGCTCATATTAATCTTGTCAACGAGAAGTTATGTCAGGCGTAAGCTATAACAGTATAGAAGAAGACACTCTGAGATTATATGGGGGTTCTTGCAGAAATTCATTAACAGAAATTTTAAATATTACGCAATGTGGCGACATAGTGGACAGTGAAATTGGAGAACCAGAATTTATCCAGCCGTCTCCTTATTTTGACAATGAAGAATCGGCAAAGCAAATGGCTGGTACCGATACTTTTGTTGTTATTAGTTTGAATTGTGGGTCGCTGTCGGCCAAATTTGACGAACTCAAAATATTTGTGGAAGAATTGTGCCATACAGGTGTTGAAATTAGGCTCTTCCACAGCCCCACCTCCGCTCGCTCCATGTGAGGCTGTAAACGGCTAATCTAAGGTTGGCAGGGATTGGTCAACGCGCTCTGTCTGTTTCGAATATTCTCATTGGCTGTGCTAACTTTAGCTCAGCGGGTGCACCATGGCCGCCCTTGACAAAGTTTTGGAGAAAGTGAAAGAGTTTTGGCTGAAATAAGATTTAAACTTGCTCCTGAAATAGTTTCAACGCATATAAACGAAACAACCAGGAAAGAAAAGCAGACGCATGGCTATTTAGGAAAAAAATAATGTGATTGTAGGCGGAAATACGTGGAAGAAACCTCCGATCGGGCGGACGTTTCACGAAAATCGACTTGCCAGTTCAGCGGAGGGGGGGGGGGGGGGGCGGGGTGCTGATCAGCTGATCCCTTCAGTGACCTCCCAAGAGAAATGACAGTGGTGTCACTGTCAATGCGGTTATACACCAGCGAAGAAATAAGCTGGCAGAAGCAACATCTATGCTGGAAATTGCAGGTAAATTTCAGTTATATTTAAATTCTTTATGTTTTCATTACATATGATTATGAGTAAGCTTTATTAGGTATACAGCTGCAATTAACTTTGATTAATTTGTGCCAAATTTTGCATTTTAAATTAATCATGTTTTTTATGCAGCTGTAATATTAATGGTGTGTCAATATGAAAGGGCCAGCATATGACTTTACCTCTCCCCACCAAGAAAATTATTGCAACAATTTAATAAGCTTATCTGTGTTTTTGTCTTTTAGATGCATGAAGAGCTATGCTGCAGATATTTGCAGACCTCCAGACAATATTCATTTGCCAAATGCTATTGCGGCATTTAGAATAGGTGTGAATATTTATATATTACTGTTTTTTATTACTTGAAGGGTTTTAGCCTTAATTAATCATGTCAATTCCTTAATTTTTATCTAAATTCGGTAGTGTTATAATCTATTTCTGGTAAAGTCTCTGTGTAAGGACTTCATATGTACATGACATGTACATATGCACATGAGTGAAGTGTATAGAACATGTTATTATTGTCATTTATGTGAAGTACAATTAAGCATGATTTGTAGGCAACTGACTGAGCAATATGACATATGAGCCACATGAGCAGATTATGGGTCTGTATGGTAAACTCAGATGATCAAGTATAAAGCAGCAAGTATTACTTTTTCACCTGGGTAATTTACTTTGTCTAAGAGAATTGTGCATAGTTGTCTGCTCTACTTAGATACCTTTGTTTAATCATACACTGCACCTCCAAAACTCCCATGATGGGAGCTTGGCCCAGTGCCTTATTATATATAATCATGTATCAAATTTATGATCAATCTGTCAAACCCCTAATATATAAAAGTTATTTTTATATTCACAGCATGTTGTCAAGAGGCTGGTTGAGGCACTGGACTATTGAACACATGGAGGAGAACTCATGTTAAACCTTTAGTGTTACTGTTTCGTGAGAGGTCAAACTGGCAAAAATGGTGCTTTGTCAAGACCAGGACACCACATCTGGAGCCATCACAGGATGCTGTTTTATGACTATCACAGTGAAGCACAGTTCGAATGCATGCTAATGCAAGATTTTGATATGAAATAAGCCAGGGATTTTTCAGAATTATGAGCTTGGTCATTATGAAAACTTGGTAGCCAATGTTGATTTACATCAATGCTACCTAAGAATAATTGGACGAAATGTATTTCATTCAGTTTCATGAAATAATACTAATTAATGCTTTCAATAAATGTGTTTGTCATTCTCCAATCAAATTCGGCTGAAGTTTTGTTAATATAATTTTTGTCTACACGGACACCTATAAATCCCCTAAACTCCTGAAACTTCAGGAGGAATTGCTGCAGCACAAAGTACCTTTCTAATTACCAGTATTCCCAAGGGAACAGATATATTCCATGTTATACGTGTGGAGCACACTTTTTTTGCTGCAAAACTGTCCAATAATGTTCTCAGGCAGTCACTTTTCTCATTTTTATGTATATATGCAGCTACAATTATAACTGTTATAAAAAGATATTTATAATAGGTTTTATTTTATTATATGTTATACTCTTTGAAGCAAATACCAGTATTTAGTACTTAAAATCTCATATTGATGATTTATTTGATATTTGAGGCTTAAGTTAATGTCTGGTAGACTCTGAACTTAATTATTATGAATGTGTTTGACCATGAAAGGTTAACTTCCTAGATTCATTTTCTAAGTGATGAGAAGCCTGCAGAAACATGTACAGAACTGTTAATGAACCTGTAATTTTAGCCGATATAGAACTATAATAGCTTTTTTCTCTAATCAAAACCTATAATTTTCACCAAATAACATAATACGAATTTCTATTTCAACAAAAGATAAAATCACCTAACAAACAAAAGCTTTTCACTATAAGACGCAGCATGTGAGAGGAGTGATACAGTAAAATGTTCATTGATTACTTTTAAACAATTAAACGTAATAGCGTGCAATAAAATATTATAACACAGGCTTATGATGATGCTTAATATGTGATAATACTTATAATGATACTTAATAAAAGTGAAATATTACTTTAATAGGTTGATGCAGGTAATTTTATATTGATCTTTTTGACCTGAATATTGCTGAACAATCAAAGTTTACATGACAAATGTTTAAAAAAAAAAGTCAGGTGACCCATTATAGCCTTAAAAGGGGCATACCATTTAATTTCAGGAGGTAGGGTGGGGGGCATGGTTGTAAGCTTATCAGGCCTCCCTCTAAGCAGGGTGTATCCATGTGACCTTACAGACAGGTAAGGCTTTAGCAGGACAGATATTATTATGATATATATATTATACATGTATATATAGTGATGGAAGAAAATTTTCACCACATTAATTCCAACTCCCTTCCTTCAACTTCCAACAGGAAGATACTGCTAAGATCAGGGGCGGATCCAGAGGTGGGGTCAGTGGGGTTGCAACCCCCCCCCCCTCCCTTGGGAACTTAAACATACACTGTAAAAGTCGGGTTCTTCGAGTACCTCCCCCCCCCTTACAACGCGGTCGCAAGTTTTTAGAGAACCCCCCTCCCCTCCCTTACAACCCGGTCGCAAGTTTTTAGAGAGCAACCCTCCCCTTTCCAAATTCCTAGATCCACCCCTGACTGATTTAATGCCGTTTTAATACCTTTGCAGTTAAATAGAGAGATCACACCTTGAATGCTAAATTCACGGGCATCGTAAAGTGACAGAGGGAGGGGCGGGCGGTATTGGGCCGCATAGTCGCACCCCTAGTCCTGAAACGAGTCTCTCTGACTTGCAGGCCTCGCACGATACGGAGACGAGAGTGCCTGCCCCGGCGCGGTCCACAGCGGAATAACCAGGGGGGGTTATGCAACGGGGCTACCCCATTTCCCCTCTTTCCGTCGCTTTACAGTGCCTATATAGCTGTAACTAGATTTTAGACATCTAAATTTTGGACATTAAACCTCTTTGCATCCAAAAATAGATCGACTTCTAGATTTAAAGTTTAAAAGGAAACAAAACCATGGCCCCCTCTCGCCCTTGGGATCAAATAGCCCGTCCCTTAGGCTCAGCGACTTTCCGACATATTTTTGCCGAGTTGGTACCTGCGCAAGTAAACCACCGATGAAGCCGACTGCAAAGTTTAAAACAATGGAGAAACTGTGTCTTGTCATGATCAAAAAGTTATACCAAAACATCAAAACGGTCTTGTTTTACCTTTATCGTGTAGTGTAATGACGCATTATTGTGTTCTTACGCCATGCACCACACAGCTTTGCATGGGAATGGTTATGTCGACCACTTGCTCTCGCCATATTGGTTGGTGAGATGCCGCGGAGGCTGATGGGATTTTTGTGACGTCACTGTACGGAATTCCGTACAGTGAATTTAGCCGTTTACAGACCCAATCTGAGTGAGCTGGCCACGCAGCGGGGGGCTGTGGAGGAGACTAGTGTTGAAATAAGCGCAATATGTATTCAGGAAGTTGGCTCTCTGCAGACTCTGATCTATTTCAATTTCAGTTAAGCGGGTTTCGTACATTGTCACAAGGTAAAATCTGTAGTGAACATGGTGGTCTATTAATTTATCTGCGAGATGACTATACCTATAAATATTTATTCCCTCATGATACAACATCTGCATGGGAATGTCAATTTATTGAGGTATCTTGTGATTTTATGAAAAAGAGCGTTATAATTGGTAATATATATAGACCTCCTTGTGAATTGGTAGCAAATTATCACACGTTTACTGAAGAATTTAAAGGAGTTCTCTGTAATCTGGATAATCTCAATGGGGAAGTGATAATAGCTGGTGATTTTAACATCGACCTTCTCAGGATTAATGAGAAAACAGTGATCAGCGACTTTCTTGACACTGTAATGGCGCGCAGCTTTATTCCCAAAATCACTTTCCCCACAAGACTATCGAGATATAGAGCTACGTTGATTGACAACTTTTTCTGCAAGCTTTCTCCAAAGATGTTGCACTCGAAGGCTGGTATCATTGTCACGGCACTCTCAGACCATATGCCATATTTTATGTCTTTTAAGTTTAAAGTGAAAGTTACGCAGCCAAAATTGGTAGCTATCAGAACACTTGACAATGATTCAAAAGCACGATTTAAAGAGGAATTGCAATCTGTCGATGTGTGTAATGATATGGACATGGGCCCACTTGCCAACCCAAATGGTAACTATGATGTTCTGGAAACATGGCTTTTAAAAGCTAAAGATAAATGTCTCCTATTAAAATTGATTAGATTTCGTAAGCACAAGCATAAAACGTCCATGTGGATTACAAACGGTATATTGAAATATATTTCCAATCGGGACAAACTCTACAGGCAACTCAAAGCCACCCCGCCTGACTCATCTGAATATGACAGGAAAAAAATTAATTTACGCACTTATAACAGAATAATTAGGCGAAGCATTAGCCTCGCCAAGAAACAGTACATCCAATTGCGCTTTGATAAATGCAAAGGTGATATGAAACAAACCTGGAATGCTATTAAAGATATCTTAAGTAAATGCAAAAGTAAAAAACAATTTCCTGACAAATTTACTATCAACGGCCAGCTGGTTGAAAATCGACTATTACTAGCAAATAAGTTTAACTCCTATTTGTCCGATATTGGTCCAAGTACTGTAAAAGGGTTAAGCAAGAATTCCGATATGTCTTTTAAAAAATACTTAAAAGATCCCCCTATTAATAAGTTTCACTTCAACGCTATGAACCGTGACTGTACCGAAAAGATAATTGATGCTCTGAAACCTAAATCAAGCTCTGGTCACGACAACCTTAGTGTAAGATTATTGAAGGAAATAAAATATGAGGTGAGCGAAGCCCTTACCATAATCATAAATCAGTGTCTGTCAACCGGTTTGTTTCCAGATAAGTTAAAAATCGCAAAGGTAGTACCAGTTTATAAAAAAAGGAATGAAGGTTTGATTGAGAATTATCGTCCTATATCTATTCTTCCAGCTTTTTCTAAGGTACTAGAGAAAGTTATCGCCGACCAGCTTTATGATTATTTCGTACGAAGCAAATTATTAAATAACAGTCAATATGGGTTTCGCCAACACCATTCAACAGATTTAGCTGTGATGGAACTCGTGGACCGAATATTACAAATAATGGATAAGGGACATATTCCTGTTAGTATATTTTTAGATCTGTCCAAGGCGTTTGACACCATAAATCACAATGTCCTTATATCTAAATTATCTCATTATGGGGTATCCGGTAGTTCTCTTGAATTACTAAAAAATTGCGTGACGAATCGTAAGCAGTATGTTCAAATCGAAAATGTTCAATCTGATATGTCTGATATAGCAACAGGGATTCCTCAAGGGTCTATTCTTGGTCCCCTACTTTTTATTATCTATATAAATGATATATCCTCAGCTAGCGATATGTTCAAATTTATTATATATGCGGATGATACCACGCTGTTAAGTACTATGACTCCTGTCCCTAATGAGTCCAGCCTTGTAATAAATTGCGAATTGGTTAAAATTAGTGAATGGCTTTATGCAAACAAACTTGCCCTGAACGCGGCAAAATCCAAGTTCATGATCTTTCATACACAACAGAAATCTGTTAATGTTCCATCTTTGTTTATAAACAATACGCAAATTGAGTGCGTTGACAGTTTGGACATGCTTGGTATCGTCCTTGACAAACATATGAAATGGAATAAACATGTTGATAAGATCGCGAATAAAATCTCTAAAGTTGCTGGGATTCTAAATAAATTGAAATGGACCCTTCCTCGGCACATTTTACGCACTATTTATAACACCCTGATATCACCCCATCTAAATTATGGCATCCTTATATGGGGGTATAAGGCTGAACGTATCTCCAGACTGCAAAAAAGGGCTGTCAAAAATATTATTCTAAGTCGATTTAACGCCCACACGGAACCGATATTTAAAGAACTGAAATTGTTAAAATTGGATGATATGCGCATATTGCAAACCCTAAAGTTTTATTACAAGCTGAAGCATGATACATTACCATTTTATTTCTCACAGTTACCGATTGTTTATAGCCATCAAATTCATCACCACAATACGAGATTCAATTCCCGATTGTCTACCACTATGGTATTCCACGACTTTGCAACTAACTGTATTCGACATAGCCTCGTTAAAGTTGTAAATGAAACTTCAACACTTATTCTTAACAAAATATATACGCATAGCTTACCTGCATTTGCAAGATATGTTAAGGATAATTTAATAATTAACTATGATTTCGAGTGTCGCATCGAACATTGTTATATTTGCAGTCAGTTAATTGTCTGAATAACTTAAGTACATATAATGAAGCTGTTTATGTGAGGTGTGTTTTTGATTTGAATCGAATACCTAAAATATTAGTGTATATATATTACTGTTATCTTTTGGTTGTTTATGTGTAACTGTATAACTTTAAAAATCACAATGTTGGGTGGCTCTAGCGCCAGCGACCTTTAAGGTCTTAGTTGGAGTCTCCCGGCCAAGTCGACACTATTTGTTTCACTTCACCTTTGTATTTACGTCATACTTGGTCAAATAAACGAATCTTGAATCTTGAATCTTGAATCAAGCCTGGAAGCCTTCCACAGACCTCAAGCCTGGAAGCGTTCCACATACCTCAAGCCTGGAGGCCTTTCACAGACCTCAAGCCTGGAAACCTTCCACAGACCTCAAGCCTGGAATCCTTCCACAGACCTCAAGCCTGGAAGCCTTCCACAGACCTCAAGCCTGGAAGCCTTCCACAGACCTCAAGCCCGGAAGCCTTCCACAGACCTCAAGCCTGGAAGCCTTCCACAGACCTCAAGCCTGGAAGCCTTCCACAGACCTCAAGCCTGGAAGCCTTCCACAGACCTCAAGCCTGTAAGACGTTTACAGGCCTCAAGCCTGGAAGCCTTCCACAGACCTCAAGCCTGGAAGCCTTCCACAGACCTCAAGCCTGGAGGCCTTTCACAGACCTCAAGCCTGGAAGCCTTCCACAGACCACAAGCCTAGAAGCCTTCCACATACTTCAAGCCTGGAAGCCTGGAAGCCTTCCACAGACCTCAAGCCTAGAAGCCTTCCACATACTTCAAGCCTGGAAGCCTGGAAGCCTTCCACAGACCACAAGCCTGGAAGCGTTCCACATACCTCAAGCCTGGAGGCCTTTCACAGACCTCAAGCATGGAAGCCTTCCACAGACCTCAAGTCTGGAAGCCTTCCACAGACCTCAAGCCTGGAAGCCTTCCACAGACCTCAAGCCTGGAAGCCTTCCACAGACCTCAAGCCTGGAAGCCTTCCACAGACCTCAAACCTGGAGGCCTTTCACAGACCTCAAGCATGGAAGCCTTCCACAGACCTCAAGCCCGGAGGCCTACCACAGACCTCAAGCCTGGAAGCCTTCCACAGACCTCAAGCCTGGAAGCCTTCCACAGACCTCAAGTCTGGAAGCCTTCCACATATCTCAAGCCTGGAAGCCTTCCACAGACCTCAAGCCTGGATACCTTCCACAGACCTCAAGCCTGGAAGCCTTCCACAGACCTCAAGCCTGGAAGCCTTCCACAGACCTCAAGCCCGGAAGCCTTCCACAGACCTCAAGCCTGGAAGCCTTCCACAGACCTCAAGCCTGGAAACCTTCCACATACCTCACGCCTGGAAGCCTTCCACAGACCTCAAGCCTGGACGCCTTCCACAGACCTCAAGCCTGGAGGCCTTTCACAGACCTCAAGCATGGAAGCCTTCCACAGACCTCAAGCCCGGAAGCCTACCACAGACCTCAAGCCTGGAAGCCTTCCACAGACCTCAAGCCTGGAAGCCTTCCATAGACCTCAAGTCTGGAAGCCTTCCACAGATCTCAAGCCTGGAAGCCTTCCACAGACCTCAGGCCTGGATACCTTCCACAGACCTCAAGCCTGGAAGCCTTCCACAGACCTCAAGCCTGGAAGCCTTCCACAGACCTCAAGCCCGGAAGCCTTCCACAGACCTCAAGCCTGGAAGCCTTCCACAGACCTCAAGACTGGAAGCCTTCCACAGACCTCAAGTCTGGGATCCTTCCACAGATCTCAAGCCTGGAAGCCTTCCACAGACCTCAAGCCTGGAAGCCTTCCACAGACTTTAAGCCTGGAAGCCTTCCACAGACTTCAAGACTGGAAGCCTTCCACAGACCTCAAGCCTGAAAGCCTTTCACAGACCTCAAGCCTGGAAGCCTTTCACAGACCTCAAGCCTGGAAGCCTTCCACAGACCTCAAGCCTGGAAGCCTTCCACAGACTTTAAGCCTGGAAGCCTTCCACAGACTTCAAGACTGGAAGCCTTCCACAGACCTAAAGGCTGGAAGCCTTCCACAGACCTCAAGCCTGGAAGCCTTCCACAGATCTCAAGCCTGGAAGCCTTCCACATACCTCAAGCCTGAAAGCCTTCCACAGACCTCAAGCATGGAAGCCTTCCACAGACCTCAAGCCTGGAAGCCTTCCACATGGCTTAAACTCTAAAAGATATAGAAAAATACAGAATATATTCCTTTAAGTTCAGATATATGTCGACTGTAGGGCATTGAGGGGAAGGTCTGTGTTGAGCGCATTATGCCTGGTGACGAATTACCTTTCAAGATGGACGGCCCTAAACATTGATTCACAAAGTGCGTCTTATTCATCAAATGAGACTTACGAAAGAAGGCCACACATGCCCCCCCCCCCTGGTTCTCCCTTTCGGCCCCCTTCAACCCCACCTCCCTATTGAATCCCTTCACCCCCCCCCCCGTTCCCCCTATGGGCCCATTCACCCGCGCTGGTTCGGCCCCCCTTGGATCCCTTGACCCCCTCCTCCTGGTTCCCCCTGCCGGCCCCCTTCACCCCCTGCTTGCCCCCCCCCTTGGATCTTTTTACCCCCCGCCCCCCCTTGGTTCCCCCTGCCGACCCCCTTCACTCGGTCGCGTCATTGGATGAGTTCTGGTATGCGAGCGGAGTAGTCGGACTCCGCCGAGTACATAACCGAACGCAGAGATTGTGGTCCGATAGCGCGGTCACGTGGTACATGTTACTCCCAGACCTTACTTCCCACTCAGAGGAGGATCACGAGGATTTCCAACATGACGTTCAGGCCCAACAATACGTTAAATATATCTATTTCGAGTATTATTTCGACCAGCAGAAAGTCTTTAAATAATATTGTAACAAAGAGAATAAAATAATTAACACAACACTTATCCTTGGATTTATTGTTATGCTACTGTTTAACGATCTTCATGATTGGTGCATTTGAACAAGTGCAACATTCAGGCGGACCGCGGATTTTGCGTTCGGTTTATCTTGATCCGTAGACAAGCGAAAAGTATTTGCGCATGCTCCAAATATCTGCGTCGATTACTCCGCTCGCCTACCGAACTCACCCCTGAGGGCATGTTCGATTTACCTGTAACCGACGGGAAACCGAAACCGTTTTTGAACCAGGTTTTGACGGTTTGCCCGCCTTTGTCGCATCGTTCCATTTGTGACAATGGACATGGGTTTATGGAGTTATGCCAGCATAAATATGCCGTCTGTTTCATTTTCTGCCCGGGATTGGACTGTCCGTAAATAAATTAGTGTCATACTTTTGTCCATAAGGCTCTGTTCATTACATTCATTATGATTAGATGTAACTATGGTGCATTGTGTTGATTGAACTGACAGCTCTCTCGGTAGGTTCATGGTTTGGAGCAAACCGGTTTCGATTCTTCTCCTGTCGAACAGTCCGTACGGCAAAGCGGTTTTGGTTTTGTGTAAATCGAACACGCCCTTAGTTCCTGATGAATTCTGGTTCTCCTCACAGCATCATCTACCCCTTTCGTCACCAACAACTCGCTGATGCATGATATTGTCCGCCGTAAGCTGTGGGCAGGGGACTCGTCAGGCCGCACCGCCTGGTCTGCCACCACTCCAGTGGCGCCATCTCACGGAGAGTTGCGCACGGTGCCGAGATGGACGGCTTGCCGCGCTGCCTTGTCGAAGTGGTACGCCTGGGCTGCGCACCGCAGCACGATCGATCGCGATCGCACTCCTTACGGTACGACAAATAAGGAATTGAACTTGGCGGATTGGTCAAGGACGCGTGCAATTTTGAAGCGGAAGTGGGGTATGGTTCGCCGCGATCAAGAGCAGTCCCGCATGATAATATTTAACTCTGATTCATTTAGATTGTGCTGCTATTTCCAAAGTAAGGATAATTAGTTAGTGGTTATTCCCGCAACAAATGGAAATAGTTCAATGTGACCAATGTCGTACCGTAGCAAGTTCGCAGTGACCAAAAATGTTCGCGGCGATCGATCATGATACGGAACGCAGCCCAGCTCGCCCCCAAACTTAATGGCCTTCACGTTGTCCTCTAGGAGCGCCACTGCCGTGATGCCGGTAGGGGCGCTGTAGTAGCTGTTGGCGGGGTCGGGGTCGGTGATGGAGAATGAGTTGTCTGTGGTGTAGACGACGTCTCCCTTCAGCATCCAGCTCTCGTTGACCACCGCGTCAGGCTGGACCGGGAAGGTCGCCGGGGTATGACTTGGGGAACCCGGGGCAGCTCATGATTCCCAGAATGGGAACTTCTGTCTTACAATTCACGGAATTTCCTGCATAATGAAAGATGAATTCACGATAACCAAACAAATATTGGGTCGATCTCCCATGATATGGGCGAGCCATTGTTTCAGCATAGCTCGCGTATCACTCCCGCCTTCCGTTTGCTGGGCGATGGGCGATGGGCTTCATAATGTCGACCGGATATTGACTTGGCGTACGTCGCAAACTGATACATCATTGGCTTATATATTCGACAAAAGTTCTTTTTTACCTTCCAAACAAATTTTACCAAGGATCAAGGATCCCTTATATATGTTCTGAGAGAGACAAAATTAGGTATTAGGATGGGGGAAGGGGGCTCTGTACTCTGACCTACCTTGGAGCAGGACGTGGGCCGCCGTGGTCTCGGGGTGGGGGGGGGGCCTGTATTCTGACCTACCTTGGAGCAGGGCGTGGGCCGCCGTGGTCTCGGAGTAGACGCCGCTGACTGGGTTGCCGGGGAGGGTGGGGAAACGACCTGTGATTGGCCCGCTGGCCACGGCCCGCGCTGTCAGAAATGAAATGAAATGTTGGTGTTTTAGGCCACTTTTGTGCACATACAGTCTAAATTGGGCCAAGGAACCTCCCGGGACGATGAAGGATGAAGGAATGAAACATGCCCCAGATTAGGTGCCCGAGCCCGGATTCGAACCCAGGACCTATTGATCTGCGGTCTAGTGCGCTAACCACTACACCAGGGAGGCCCCCGCCCGCGCTGTCAGATCCGTCCAGGAGTCATACTGCAGGTAGTCGGAGCCGGAGAACAGGAACAGCCCCATCATGTGAAACATGGCCGCGTCCACCATCACCGCAGCCGTCCCGCACGGCGGCGCCACCATACTGTCCGCCAGCGACGCCACAGTGCCGGACGTGACGTCATCAGCTACAGTCGAGAACTCCTGAGATGTAACTTCCGGTATCGGAGTAGACAATTCGGGATTTTGTGCGATCACTGTCGTCGGGACTTGTGCGTTGTCAGGGGGGAAATTATGGCGTTGTCGGTGCATCATGCTCGACTGGTGGGTGAAGTCCTCGGCCATGACCCCGATGTCCCCCAGCAGGTAGCACGTGCCGGCGGGGGAGAGGTGGTACTTCACACAGGCGCTCGACAGCGCGCCCGTGTTATTATCGCATTCCAGCATCGGGAGGTGCTCGTAGTTGAATGACCTGCAGCCGTTTCCGGCGACGACGCAGTTGGATGCGCAGACACTACTGGAGGGGGCGGGGCCGACCGACACAACGGGCACGCCCTCCAGGTACACCGGCGACCCCAGCGCCACCAGCGGCGGCGGCAGGAACTCGCTCTGTAGGATGCCGGCTGTGGGGGGCGGGCGGAGGGCAGCCAGCACCAGGCAGACCCAGAGGCGCCGTGTGGGAAGGGGGGGTCTGGGTGCCATGGGCCGCCAGTGGGTGTCACGTGCCCCCTACAGCGGTGTAGAGAGCCAACCATTGTAAACAGCGATCTTAAAGTAGCCTATTTACATGCGCCACCTTAGATTTTTTACATTTTACAGTCTCAAAATTATGATGTATATGTATTATATCGCCTTGGGTCTACAAAACAACAATTTCAACATAAAACTGCGCGGACTATGTTATCGTGCGCGGACGCCCTGGCGAGCCGCGGTCGACATCACACAGAAGACCGCGCAGCGAACAGGCGCGCAGGGATATAAATATAAAAGTAGTAAAGTAATGGATTGAATATTTGCAAAGCAACATAAGCACTACTAGGAAGTGGAATTACCCTGTACACTTCCAATGCGATTGCCAGTGGCTGCTTTCAGCAATTTTCGCTTATCGCAATATCTTCTAACTAGTACCCAATTAATGAAACTACGTAATTTAATGACAGTCAACTGAACAAATTATCGCACAACAACTTCACAAATATTTAGCATAGGTGGTCTCCTGTTTTTGTTTTATTTTGTCACACAATAGATTCCTCTCCCCTTCGACGCCACTGCAGATGGGGTGGGGGGGGGGGCAAGGGGTATTTCCGTTCCTGGGGAATGGGGCTTTCATTTCACAGTGTACTGGGGTTGAGGCAAATAATTCTTCGTGGACTGGGAATGGGATTAGCCGACCGTCGTGATCAAGAATTTTATTCTTTGTGGTCTGAGAACACGACCCCCCCCACTGCAAACACAGGTTCCCAACAAGTGTATAACAAACCCCATGACGCCCGAAGTCAAGTGATACATTTTAAGCGTAAATATTGATGATAAACAACAAAGCTATGCTAAACAATTGATATGTTTTAATACAAAAATACAAACATCAACAAGATTACTCATTTCTACTGAAACTCTTTAAGACATGAACAGCTTTAAGAATATAAAGTACTTCAGCTAATGCAGATACTGGACTTATTCAACAAGTCTTTTCATTCTTGCATTGACCACCCATCTCTGGGATCTGAAAAATAATAATAAAAAACATTTTAGAAATGCTTATAAACATGAAAAAATTTACTTGACAAGCGTTAAGTAGAAATGCAGACAAGGGCTTTGCTTTTTCCCGGTCTGGCTAGCTTTGGCAGATTTGTCAAAGGTACCCAGACAGCCGGAGCCGGACACCCACGGCAGCTATACTTATAGGTCTATATATGATCATACGATATATGGTCCGAGTTCACCTAATTTTTACTCAAACCCCAGGACATTGATCAGGGCACCTGATTACACATTCTTTAGACTTTAGCAGTCACCTGGAGCTTATTGTCGTCTGATAATTATTGAGTAATAATTGGCAACGATAGATTTTTGACTGCTTTAACTCGCATTAGCCCGCTTCGACGTGGGCGATAATAGAGAATTATCAGCAATTGTGGCGGTGATAGTCGATGCACGTTATCAATGACTGATAAATTAACGCAAGCAGCAGGTCTTACCTTTCTTTTTCCTTGGGGAATCTGAAGAATTACATTCCTTGACATTTATTTCGTGAATTCGCGCAATTCATGGCACAACGAACTTGAAGTTGATGCATGTTGACGGCGGCGCGTTTTTGCAATACACGGGTTTACACTTCCGCGGCCATTTTGACCTACTTTTAGATGGTGAGTAAACAAGAGCACGTGTGCCATTGACCGTCAGCTTGAAGTGAGTGCGCTTCGAAGTGTTTCTGCATATGAACCAGTTTAAGGTGGTTTACTTACTTTTGCAGTATTTGAACAATTAGTGTTTAAAATGTTTTGCCAATGGTTTCAGAACAGATATACAGCAATCTATCTATTTTTAAGCTTTGATTTGGAGTTATGAAAGCAGTGTTAGCGTCGGGAGACCCACTCAGTAAACAGTCTCACGAAGCTAAATAATAATAATATATATATCACTGCATGACAAGGAGTGTAACCCACTCAGTAAACAGTCTCACGAAGCTAAATAATAATAATATATATATCACTGCATGACAAGGAGTGTAAGAGACCCTCAGCATCGCTGACTTTACAAGCTGTCGGAAGCATTCCAATATTATACACCTGTATACACTGTATACACTGTATACACTATACATCTACTTCAGAGCAAATTAATGTTGTAATGTGATCTTGCAAGGAGATCGATCTAGCCTAGCCCACATATTGGTAGCCAAACGTCTTATGCAATAATGCATATTTTTCACTTTACATATAATTGGGGGGGGGGGGCAAGGGGGGGGGGGGCACATTTCCAGGTCACGAAGAATAAATTTCTTTATTTCCAGGTCACGATGGATTAAAAAGGAGAACTCTCAATTTCACGGTTATTTAATATTAAAATGCCCAGTTCACGATTAATGAAAATCCTTGATCACGACGGTCGGCTAATACCCCATTCCCAGTTCACGAAGAAGTATTTGCCTCATTCATAGCTCACGGTGAGATGAAAACACCATTCCCATGGAACGCAATGCCCCCCCCCCCCTCATAATTGTCTTGGCACCATGCCGAAAGGTTAGGGTAAAGACAAGAGAAAGCCCAGGTAAGATCTTTCCGAGTGGTCCTGATATCAGGACCACTGAAGGAAGGCACTCCTAATCTGGACCAAATATATGACGTTGGAATCATTTAAAAGTAAAAGTACCGGTACAATTAATTAATTCTATATATATGTGTACATATTTAATATTATTAGAAAAATTGTCAGATTTATAGAAGATACGTATGTGGTAATATATGTCAATATATACACAATTTATGTATATGCTATCTGGGTTGGTTTTTTTTTTTCAATAGATGCCTTGTTTGCTATGTGAGCTACACTGCATATATAAGTTCATATGTATGTTAGTATTATAGTTTAAACTATATTTATGTAACTACTGGTACAGCTATATAGGTATAGTATATAATGATAAGGTATCAAATTATCTGTCATCAATTGGTCACTTGTCTGATGTTACTGTTTCTTTTGATCTTTTATGATTTTTTTTCAGACCTTTATACTATTGCTTATAAATGTGATTTTAAAATAAAACATACATGCATTTTGTTTTTGAGCCTTCGTTGCTTGGGAAGAGGATATTCCGGGAAACTGTATGGGTATAACCCCTTACAATACATAGTGTAAAAGGGCTTTACAATCCCCGCCGGCAGCTTTGTTGCCTTGCCCAGGACATCGTCAAAGCCGGGGGGGGGGGGGGAGGCGACGGCCGATGACGATTTCGTCAAGGGGGGTTGGGGTGACCATTTAGTCAAGGCGGGGGCCTTGAGACGGGAGCCTCTCGAGACCCTCCTCCTCTTGGAACCCCATCGCCAGTTCCTTAATACTTTCCACGTACAGAACCCCCCCCCCCCCCCAATCTACTAATGTTGTCTCTAATAGCCTGGTGATTTCTACCATATGCCTCCCTAATCTGATATAAATATATAACGGGACATTTTAATACTTTGTGACTAAATTGTATGTGTCGTTGTGCCATAAACAACTTTGATAACGCACGCTCAGGCCCCGGGTTCAGGCCTACTGCATGTAACATGTGCGGACTGTTTACTCACAATTGGGTCAATTAAGCCTCGTTCTGATTCGGCCGCGCCACTTCCTTATAAGGCAAAGAGTAAACCCGTGTATTGCAAAAACGCATATTTTTGTCTGAAAAAACGACAACACCAAATATTACTTACCATGATAAGTGACACTCTGCGAGTAGTAATCCTCCGGCGTAAAGTGATCTGAGCAGACGACTGCATGTTTGCCGGGCTTCAAAGTCTCCAGTCTACTTATTGCACCAATCCAGGCTTTTCTTAGACGCATGTCCCTTGTAGGAAATACATGCCCCCCTCTCTTGTCGCATTTCGGCACGCAACACAACGTTTGCGGCATGTTTTACTCCAAAAGAGGATATTTAGATCTAATGTACGAAGACGCGCAACGTAAGGAGCGACTGCGATCGCCCGCGTCATAGGACCGCCTCGGTGGCAGCGCCATCTGGCGAACGCGGCGGCAGCAACTACTCCCATTACACTATATTTCAAGTTCAAAGTTGCTGGCATACATCTTCGTCCACTGCAGAAAGGCCCATAGTCTGGTGCGTGTTTCGAATCATGCGTGGTACCATTTACCGACAGTAACCGTTAGTACCGACACGGCTTGACACTTATCGACACGGTTATATGTCTCAATGATGTCTTCCTCGTCAAAACCTTCATCCCCTTCTGCTTCATCGTCTTGGTCAAGTGAGGGATTGTTTGCCAGTTCTTCTTCCTCTGCCTCGATATTTCTCTTTATGTTCTTGATCGGCTTTCTTAGTGTTAGCACGTCCCTCCAGCCTCGCCATCCTCTTCTGGGGCTCGATGCAGGTTCGCCAAGTCAGACTTTTGCCCTCGATTGCTGCCTTCTAGTCACACCTAAATGGCAGGGCCTTGGTTAAAAGTGTCCACAATGCACCTCCGATCTCTTTTGGTGACTTCATTTGGGAGAAAAGCCCCTTCGTTTCTCCTTCGAACCTTCGAGCCCCTTCGAGCCTTATGGATCTGATCAGATCCATGCATAAGGCTCAACATGTTGCAATACTCGTTTTCATCGGCCAGCCATATATCTTTCCATAAGAGTTGATGGACAGCTGCCCCGTAGAATGATATATGGCTGGCCTATGGTAACGAGCTGGCTCGCGCACCAGATTTGTTAATAAAGATAAAATAAACGATTGATATTACCAAACAGTGTCTGCGATAGAACTTATAGTGGGACTATTTTGTTTTAAGACTGATAATTTTGACTATCATTGGCCAGTAGTGGTGGGGAGAGAGATCGAGAGAGGTCAGCAGAAGGTATAATATGGGTTGGCAAGGCACACACTCAATTTGTCTGCTTACCTGGGTAGGCAATTTCGATTATCGTTGGAAGAATAGGGAGTGGGATTGGTCAGGTATACCTACGGTATTGGGAAGGGCCATCTTGAGACACTTAATTTAATTATACAGGCAGATATTCCATGCAGCCGCGACTGAATTTTTAGCGATTGGTGGTGGTATGGGCCTTAATGATAGGTAGATAACGGTGGCTTATGTAAAAAATATGCCCAGTTTTACGTGTCGGTTGTACTTTGTAAATTACGGTTGATGCAACATGTATGGGTTTTTAACCAAGCCGGCCAACACCGGCCTCAAGTACAATTACCATGCGTTGCAATTAACCATGTAACGGGATATTCCGTTGCGGTGGCTCCAAAAGTTAACACCCTATCCTGTTCCATACCCAGCCACTCCTATTTCGAGGTAGCCCCCTTCCCTCCCCTAGCTCGCCCAGACTTATGGCGCGGAGCGGCTCATGAACCAATCTCCGTCTATGTGAGGTCTCCCCTCCCAGCCCCGGCCCCCTCTCCTGTCACCCCTTGTGCTCTTCGTCGTCGAAACCTTGATCTCCTTCTGCTTCATCGTATTGGTCAAGTGAAGAATCGCCATCCTCTTCTAGGACTCGATGCAGGTTCGCAAAGTCAGACCTTTGCACTCGAGTGTTGCCTTTTAGCAACACCTAAATGGCAGGACCATGGCTAAAAGTGTCCACACTGCACCTCCGATCTGTTTTTGGTGACTATATTTGGGAGAAAAGCCCCTTCGTTTTCTGATGAGCTAGCTCTCGGTGATCTGATCAGATCCATAAGGCTCAAAATGTTGCAATACTCGTTTCCGTTGGCCAGCAATATATCTTTCCATAAGAGTTTAAGGACAGCTGCCCTGTAGAAGGATATATGGGTGGCCTATGGTAACGAGCTGGCTTGCGCACCAGATTTGTTAATAAAGATAAAATAAACGATTGATATTACCAAAACAGTGTCTCCGATAGAACTTTTAGTGGGACTATTTAGTTTTAAGGCTGAGAATTTTGACTATCATTGGCCAGTAGTGGTGGGGAGAGGGAGGAGCCAGCATCAGATATAATGGGTTGGCAAGGCGCACACATCTTCACACTCAATTTTATTGCGGGTCTGCTTACCTGGGGGCAATTTGGACAATCATTGGAAGGATAGGGAGAGAGATTGGTCAGGTATTCCCACGGTATTGGGAAGGGCCATCGTGAGACCCTTGACTTAATTGTAGAGGTAGATATTCCAAGCAGTCGAGACTGATAATATTCATGGTGTTGGCTGGTTTCTTTTTCAGCCTCAGTTTCGGGTTAATTGCGACGCATGGTAGTTGTACTTAAGGCCGGTGTTGGCCTAGCTACTTCATCAAAAAGCCACATATGTTGCAGTAGGCGTAATTTTCAAAGTACAACCGACACGTACGAGCTTTGCATATTTTTCAAATATGTACGACAGCTTTAATGCTACCGTTATCTAACTATCATTAAGGCCCATAAAACCAACAATCCCTAAAAATGGATTCGCGGCTGCTTGGAATATCTACCTCTACAATTAAATTAAGGGTCTTAAGATGGCCCTTCTCAACCTCGTAGGTATACCTGACCAACCCTTCTCCCTATCCTTCCAACGATAGTCAAAATTGCCTGCCCAGGTAAGCAGACGCTCAACTTAATAGAGTCTGAAGAGGTGCATGTGTGCCTTGCCAACCCATTATACCTGCTGCTGGCCTCTCTCTCTCCCCACCACTAGTGGCCAATGATAGTCAAAATTATATCTGAAAACCTAATCGTCCCACTTTGAGTTCTATCGGAGACATGTGCACTGTTTCGGTAATACCAATCTTTTATTTTACCTCTATTAACAAATCGGATGCCCGAGTCAGCTCGTTACCACAGGCCAGCCATATATCATTCTACAGGGCAGCTGTCCGTATAAACTCTTATGGAAGGATATATGGCTGGCCAATGGAAACGAGTATTGCAACATATGTTGAGCCTTATGGATCTGATCAGATCACCGAGAGCTAGCTCATCGGAAAACGAAGAGGTATTTCTCCCATATGAAGTCATCAAAAACAGATCGAAGGTGCAGTGTGGACACTTTTAACCCAGATAGGTAGTAGGTAGTAGTTATGAGGGGTAGTATAGCATCAGTAGACAACTTGTATTGCATAGCGGGGGGGGGGGGGGGGTTCTCAGTGAAAATGGACCTTTGTCATACCGACCAAAACAAATTAAATTTGAGAAATGACGTTCCTGATAATTCGATCTATGTACGGTCTAGTAAATACAAAATCAGTGACTTTTGCCCGAAGTAGACACATGCAGGCACCAAAAGTGAATAATTTAGAAACCATTGGCGTTCCAAAATGTGCGAAAAAGACACCCTTTCTAGCAGTGCGTTTGGGAGGGTTTCGCGGTGAAGATGGCTGTACGGTGCTGCCATCTAGCGATGGAAAAACATCAACTCGTGTCGGTAAGTTAGGATTATAGGGTACGTTATGATTTTCCAAATTTTGCTCCGATTCCCATTGATGTTTCTTTTTAATATATATACTACAAAATTTATTGCAACTTCCCCCCTAAAAACGAGTTTCGGAATTTGAGGCCTCGAGAGGTTAGACATGAAAGTTATGAAAACCAGTTACATGGCGCACTGAGTGAATGACGGCCTATTGATGCGTAACTTCGATGACAAATGTCGCTGCAGAGGACGTGTCAGGCATGCGTATCGCGTACTTCCGGTTTAGAATGGCCGCATATGCGGAGTCTGTTATTCCCGTTTGTTTGTAAACAGACGTAATCGACGTAGAAAATGTTCAAGAAACTAAAGCAAAAGATAGAGGAAGGGGTAGCCACGGCGCAAGGCAAATCCCCTGGGCCAAAGGGTACAGAACCCGAGGTATGATTTTGCCGTCGGTCGAGTTCGGAATCAAACCGGTTCCGCCCACACATTGGTCATTGCCATTTATGTCATTGCACGGCCCTTTAATTGCTGTATAATAAGTGACGGTAGGCCCCTATAACACTTTAACATAGGGAGTTCACATGCTTAGCCAGTAATTCAACTTGTCTGGCTTCCATCACCCACTTGTTCATGACAGCATCGGGATTTGAATAATTGTCTGAATATGTGTTTTATTAATTGTTAAACCACAGGTCCTTAAAACCACAGGCACAGTAAATCAACTGACACAGAAGTGGGGGGGGGGGTGTCGGCACGGCCTACTTTAATAAACAATAAGGTGTCCAACTCAGCCCGCTGTGCGCCTACCCATCCTCGCTTTAAGACCCCAAAGCCCCCTCTTACCGGCTTTGCCTCATCAGCTCAATGTCGTAATCTGCTTTCCGGGTAATTTATCTTGCTTTTCAGCCAAGAAACTACATCTCTAACTCATCTAGACACCACAACACAAGCATTTATTCCGCTTACGAGGTAAACCAGCATTATCCCTCATTCCCTGGTCAGCCATTTCACGCGACAACTTGAGATTTCAGCCGTGATTTTGAAAGGGATGACTGTGATTGGCCAGACGCGAAAGTTTGAAATTACAGTGACAGCGCATGTTTGTTATGGCAAGCCGATCTGGAATTTAATAGAGCAGTCGCACACATGTTAAAATATTTGCACATGTCCCAATAAAAATGTTCAACTTAGTTTTACATATGTTCAAATTAATTTCACATATGTTCAAATAAATTTTATATATATTCAAATACATTTTACATTTGTTCAAATTAATTTTACATTTGTTCAAATTAATTTTACATTTGTTTAAATATGATTTTACATTTGTTTAAATATAATTTTACATATTTGAACATACGTGCTATTCATTTGGATATATGTATAATTTAATTACACACAAGTCTAATTCATTTAACATATGTAACATTGAATTGTACCTATATCCAAATAACTTATGTTCAAATAATTTGTCCATTAATTACAATTGACTTCTACATGTGTCCAATAGGTACAATTTTAGAATTATTGAGACCATTAAATCAACCGTGAGTGGTACCCGAATGTGAAGCATTTCTCGTCCAAACGGAGGCAGCTGCTTCCGGGTATGAAGCCCAGCAGGCTCAAACAGGTGAATAATGCATACATAAAAGGATAAACCTATTACGTATAAAAGCTATGCAATCATAATGGGAGCATGTAAGTTGTACATGTTACAAATCGTGACACCATGTCTTTGGAGGGAGTAATATTAACATGATCAAATTCCAGGTTGAATGTAAGTCGATGCCGAGACCCAAGTGCCTTACCGCGTGGTTTAATTAACCTTAAGAACTAGACTCATGACTCCATTTTCCAAGCATACAAATTAACCTTTTTCAGACTAGTTAGACTCCGCAGTGACTTAGACCCTTGAGTGTCTTTCAGATCCTTGCAATGAGTGTTTTTCAGACTATTGTCTTTCAGACCCTTCTAGAGTATCTATTACACCCTGAGTGTCTCAGACTCCTTTGACTCGTTCACACCCCTGGCTATATCTTACAATGTCGGTGTCTGTCGGACCCCATGTATTTGTGGGACCCATAGGTGCCTATCAGACCCCATATTTCTGTCAGATCCTAAGTTGTCAATCCTAACTTCTTTCCTCGTAAAATGATGATATGTCATTAAATTAACTTGTAAAACCAGGCCCAGAATTTCTGGCATAAGATTATTTAATCTGAATCATCATGAATTATCATATCAGGATATTATTAACCACATAAGACAGGGAAGATATTAGTAATAACTGCGATGGAACCTTAACCAAAATATGACCTAGGCTTCTGATATTCCCTGATTTTTGCCTTATTTTTTTCTAAAATGAAATTCCCAGGTTTTTCTCTGCAAGGAATTTTTTTTTTCATTTTCCGTTTTCCTGACCTGTAGGAACCCTTATATGGGCATATTTAGATATGCGAAAATGATTTGAACATTTGTGAAAATGATTTGAACATTTGTGAAAATGATTTGAACATATGTTCAAATGAATTGGACATGCGCAAATATTTGAACATTAATGTGCAAATACTCCATTAAATTTCACTTTGGCTTGCCATCGCTTGTGATTGGAAGCAGCCAAAAGTAAACCAGAAGTTATATCAGTCTCGTAATGGCTGACCAGGGAACAAGGGATAGTGCTGGTTTACCTCGTAAGCGGAATAAATGCTTGTGTCGTGGTTTCTAGATGAATTAGAGATGTAGTTTCTTGGCTGAAAAGCAAGATAAATTACCCAGGAAGCAGATTACGGCGTTGAGCGGACGAGGCAAAGCCGGTAAGAGGGGCTTTGGGGTCTTGAAGCGAGGGTGGGTTTGGGCGCTCAGCGGGCTGAGTTGGACACCTTCTTGTTTATTAGTAGGCCGTGCAGACCCCCCCCCTCCCCCACCTCTGTGTCAGTCAATTTACTGTGCC
This sequence comes from Arenicola marina, assembly GCA_964019135.1. NCBI lineage: Eukaryota > Metazoa > Annelida > Polychaeta > Arenicolidae > Arenicola > Arenicola marina. Next base: position 36,856,760 of record OZ025259.1, on the reverse strand, counting down.
TGTGCCTAAAACCAAGGCCCAGCGCCGAGACCCAATGGCAGAACAGAATGGGTCTCCAGAGGCTAAGCTTGTGTCTAATCCCTATATAATAAATATATATATTATATAAGGATTAGGTACAATCCTTATATAATAAATATATATATTATATAGGGATTAGATATAAGCTTAGCCTCTAGGGACCTAGCCATGCATCCATGGCTATGGTTGAAGAATCATAGCCATGTAGCATTCTATAGTGAAAAATCAACTTCATATGACAAATTAAATTATTTAAGTATAGCTTTTATAATTAGTTTCAACAATGTAAAAGTACTTTTCTATATATGATTACTGATGTATGAACTCTTACAAAGTTGTTGAAGTCTTCAAAAGGAGCCATAATTGCCTACTGGCATGAAAATGGACAACAACATGCCACCATTTTTTTTACAGGAAGTTGATCGCTGCACATGTGCAAGGTCATCACATGATATTATAAGCCATGCTAATTGGTTCATTGTTCAGGGACCCAGTCATTGGGTCAGTGAAAACACATGTTTTCATATGAATTTCTGGTGACAGACTGGACTATTTTTGCCTTTAAAGAAAGGTTACTTATCTGATTAGTCATTACTTGCCAGGAAGTAATAAGAAAAGGATTAAGGTTTGTTTCTGTTATAAAACTTTTGCCACAGCAGAGGAGAATCAGAGCTACACTTGGTCAAAGTCAAACAACCCTGAAATGGGGTTGTTCCAGACCAGAATTTTACTATGGAATGCTACTAGGCTGTGTTTCAGCCCACACAGCCTAGGGTTCTGGGCTACTAGAGACCCATTCAGTTCAGCCATTGGGTCTCGGTTCCAAAAGGGGAAATCCCTGTGGAAAATACAGGAAGCAAGACTCAACAGAGTGGTCTCCAGAAGTTAGTACAAGCTAAAACTACCTCCCTTCACCTTGACTCAGTTTTAGGTGCCTGTATATTATTTCGATACTGTTCCGATGTGATATAAATAGACCAAAAACAACCTGCTCCAACAGGATTTTCCCTTTCATCGCCTTTGACATTTCACCCCAACAATCCTGAAATTTAAATTGAGTTGTTACTATATTAAATTAATGTTTTCTCTGTATAAATGCAGCAGTCAATAACTATTTGTCATTGTCATGTATAATCATGAGTAAACAAATGAATATCTAATATAGATATGAAATGACCTCTAAAAAAGATGGTACCTACATTAGTGGCAAGTTTCTGCAAAATTGATTTCATATCCAGGGATGTGTATAAAAGTAGCCTAAAACACATGTTTGTTTATTAAAAGAAACAGTTAACAGTAAGTGCATAATAGGTTGATAACAAAATTATAAACTTTGTGGGGTAACAGCTAATCAATCATCTGATTATGATTTGAGAGGGCTTATATACCATGGAGCTGCATGTTATAGACTGACTTGAATGACTTTTTTGAACTTTGGGTTATGTCATTGCAGTTGATAGATGAAGGAAACAACACTCCCCAGAGAATGCAGAAAGAAGATGAGGCAGCCATTGGGGTACTCGTAGATCTCCAGGTAGATACTGTAAAACCTTGTCTATAGTGACTGATTTCTCTGAAATCAATGTTTACATTGGACCACTGCCTGGACTGTGCATGACAGATTATGGCCTTAGTGGATATATTATGTTGCATATAACCATAATGTTACATGGCATCATTTGGGAAAGGGTTAATGTAATTATAATATATATATATAAGTAAGTTTATTCGTACATAAAAGGCCTTAGGCCCATTGTACACAATGTAAACTAATTTAAATTGCAGTGCCGGTGTCCATCATCTTGAAAGCATGGTAAACCTAAGCAGCCACATTGCAGATAACAGATGACATTGGAGAACTCAAAATTGTAATCTAATTATCCACTTAACCTACGATTGCTTGCATAATTCCTGTATCCGACAACCTGATACCAATCATCCATGATGTTGTCTCCCTCTATGACCAGTATATCACCCCCGGGATTTTGAGTGTACGGCTGTGTTATGTCTTCAGGGAGGCGCTGAGTCTGGCAACAACACGTCGGTGGAGTGGGCGACGGCCCAGAGCCTGTCGGGGGCCTCCACGCTGGACGTGTCGGCGGCTGACGTGGGCTCGTCGCCTAGCAACGGCGCGCCGGCCGAGCTGGCCGTCACCCAGTCCATGGACGTCTCCACCCGCTCCCGGACCTCCTCCATCAGCTCCATGACCAGCGAGACCTCCTCGCTCTTCACGCCCGTCACCTTCGGCCCTCGCCATGCGCTGCCGTCAGACGTGGAGAGTGCCAGCGAGGTGGGTACCAGGTCAGAGGTCTAGACACCCCACCCCCGTCAGAGGTGGAGAGTGCCAGCGAGGTGGGTACCAGGTCCGAGGTCTAGAACCCCCCCCGTCAGAGGTGGAGAGTGCCAGCAAGGTGGGTACCAGGTCCGAGGTATCTAACCCCCCCGTCAGAGGTGGGGAGTGCCAGCGAGGTGGGTACCAGGTCACAGGTCTAGAACCCCCCCCGTCAGAGGTGGAGAGTGCCAGCAAGGTGGGTACCAGGTCCGAGGTATCTAACCCCCCCGTCAGAGGTGGAGAGTGCCAGCGAGGTGGGTACCAGGTTAGAGGTCTAGACGCCCCCCTCCTCCGTCAGAGGTAGAGAGTGCCAGCGAGGTGGGTACCAAGTCAGAGGTCAAGACACCCCCCCCCCCCCGCGTCAGAGGTAGAGAGTGCCAGCGACGTGGGTACCAGGTCTACACCCCCTTCACGTCAATCGTGAAGATATTACCGTGGCGTTGCATTGTATATAATTGCATATATGCTTATGTTTTTATGTTATTATACTTATCAGTGTTTTATCCTTGCCTAGGCAGAGGATACTGGGGTATCCCTCGGCGGCGTGACGAAGGAGGAACTCTACTCGTACTACCGCAAGCAGCAGCAGCGCAGCCAGAAGTACCGCTGGAAGTACTCCCAGGTCGTGGCGGCCTTCAAGGACGTGGAGCGGGAGCGAGACAAGCTGCGGGTAGGGCAAGCCTGTCCTGGTAGTGGGGCGGGAGCGAGACAAGCTACGGGTAGGGCAAACCTGTCTTGCTGGTAGTGGGGCGGAAGGAAAACAAGCTACGGGTAGGGCAAGCCTGTCTTGCTGGTAGTGGGGCGGAAGGAAAACAAGCTACGGGTAGGGCAAGCCTGTCTTGCTGGTAGTGGGGCGGAAGGAAAACAAGCTACGGGTAGGGCCAGTCTGTATTGCTGGTAGTGGGCGGGAGCGAGACAAGCTGCGGGTAGGGCAAGCCTGTCCTGCTGATAGTGGGGCGGGAGCGAGACAAGCTGCGGGTAGGGCAAGCCTGTCCTGGTAGTGGGGCGGGAGCGAGACAAGCTGCGGGTAGGCAAGCCTGTCCTGCTGATAGTGGGGCGGGAGCGAGACAAGCTGCGGGAAGGGCAAGCCTGTCCTGGTAGTGGGGCGGGAGCGAGACAAGCTGCGGGTAGGGCAAGCCTGTCCTGCTGGTAGTGGGGCGGGAGCGAGACAAGCTGCGGGTAGGCAAGCCTGTCCTGGGAGTGGGGCGGGAGCGAGACAAGCTGCGGGTAGGGCAAGCCTGTCCTGCTGGTAGTGGGGCGGGAGCGAGACAAGCTGCCGGTAGGGCAAGCCTGTCCTGCTGGTAGTGGGGCGGGAGCGAGACAAGCTGCGGGTAGGGCAAGCCTGTCTTGCTGGTAGTGGGGCGGGGGCGAGACAAGCTGCAGGTAGGGCAAGCCTGTCCTGCTGGTAGTGGGGCGGGAGCGAGACAAGCTGCGGGTAGGCAAGCCTGTTCTGCTGGTAGTGGGGCGGGAGATAAATCGATGGTTTACAGGGTGGCACTGATCATATTGATATATAAGCTACGTGCTCCTAACTGAAAGTCCCCACTATAATATTATAAGCTATTGCGGGTCCATCGTCCTTCCATCGTCCCCACTTCTATCTTAGTAGGATTCCTATCATTATTACCGGCGGTATCGGTCTGACGGATGAGGCGGTAGCTTCGGGCAGCCGCTGGAAGCGTGCACTGACCGTGTGGTGTGTCTCCGCTACAGAACACCCTGACCCAGGCCCAGGACAAGGCCTTCCGCCGCATCTCGGAGCTGAAGGAGCAGATCCAGCTGGACCAGTTGGCCAAGCAGCACATCGAGGACAACTACTTCCTCATGCTGGACGAGAAGGACGAACTCGTCAAGGTCCTCCAGACGCAGGTGAGTCCTATGGTCAGCTCCATAGTCAGGCCCATGGTCAGCCCTATTGTTAGCCCCATGGTCAGGCCCATGGTCAGCCCCATGGTCAGGCCCATGGCCACATCTAGTGGTATGGCTCTAGATTAAAGCTGGCTCGTCAAGTACATTTTACGCTTGCATTTTGCTTTTCGGAATCTAACGGAGAAACCTCTGATTGTGAATGTGAACTGTGTACGAATGGATACGTTGTCATATGTTAAAAGGTTGAAAACGGCAGCGGTGACCACATTTTCATGACGTAATACACAAGAAGGGCACACTTTTACAAACAAGATGTACCAGTTTGAGCAGCTGTAATATAAACCTTATTATGTACAAACCAATGCGGTCGGGGAGGGGTGAGCCACAGGGGTATATGACGGGTGGATGAGGGTGGGGTGAGCGACAGGGGTATATGACGGGTGGACGAGGGTGGGGTGAGCGACAGGGGTATATGACGGGTGGACGAGGGTGGGGTGAGCGACAGGGGTATATGATGGGTGGACGAGGGTGGGGTGAGCGACAGGGGTATATGACGGGTGGACGAGGGTGGGGTGAGCGACAGGGGTATATGACGAGTGGACGAGGGTGGGGTGAGCGACAGGGGTATATGACGGGTGGACGAGGGTGGGGTGAGCGACAGGGGTATATGACGGGTGGATGAGGGTGGGGTGAGCGACAGGGGTATATGACGGGTGGACGAGGGTGGGGTGAGCGACAGGGGTATATGACGGGTGGACGAGGGTGGGGTGAGCGACAGGGGTATATGACGGGTGGACGAGGGTGGGGTGAGCGACAGGGGTATATGACGGGTGGACGAGGGTGGGGTGAGCGACAGGGGTATATGACGGGTGGACGAGGGTGGGGTGAGCGACAGGGGTATATGACGGGTGGACGAGGGTGGGGTGAGCGACAGGGGTATATGACGGGTGGACGAGGGTGGGGTGAGCGACAGGGGTATATGACGGGTGGATGAGGGTGGGGTGAGCGACAGGGGTATATGACGAGTGGACGAGGGTGGGGTGAGCGACAGGGGTATATGACGGGTGGACGAGGGTGGGGTGAGCGACAGGGGTATATGACGGGTGGATGAGGGTGGATTGAGCGACAGGGGTATATGACGGGTGGACGAGGGTGGGGTGAGCGACAGGGGTATATGACGGGTGGACGAGGGTGGGGTGAGCGACAGGGGTATATGACGGGTGGATGAGGGTGGGGTGAGCGACAGGGGTATATGACGGGTGGACGAGGGTGGGCGTCTTGGAAGGGATCATAGTACTTTAATTAATTGACATTATTTAATTTTGTTAATTTTAATTTTGAGTTTAAATTCTAACCCTTGTCTCTGTATCGTTCTGGGTCATTCAGGTGCATCTGCTGAAGGAGGGCAAGGAGGTTCCGGATGAGCTGCACGCGCGGGTGTCGTCCATCCAGGAGAGCGTCGCCCAGAAGCTGACCCAGCAGACATCTACCCCCGTGGGCACCCCCAGCAAACCCTCGGCCGAGGGCGACGCGGGGGGGTCAGAGAGCGCCGCCGCCCTTAGAGAGAAGGTTAGCGGCCTTGTCCACCACCCCCTGTCATTATAGACTCCCCTGTTACCACTGTAGTGTTACTGGTGAATGATACCTTTGCGGCTTATAGATAACAATGTGGACGAAAACTTGACTAAGAACCAAAATTGCTTCTGTGTTTTGCACATCTATAGATCGGTTGCTTAAAAAGTTTAAACGATTGGAACACGAATAAAGGAAATTGATGGAATAGCTGCCTATTTATGTTAAACATGGAGGCTCAAGTGATATTACTTATCTCCAGTTGTTTGATGTCTTGTATTTTTTTACTTCGCCCAGGTTAAGCGACTGGAGATATTGTTAAACAAGTGCAAGGAGTCGATCAAGAACAACAAGGACCGGAACCAGCAGCTGACGTCAGATCGGGACAGCCTGCAGGAGAGGCTGCAGGCGCGCGACGAGGACACCCGCAAGACGAAGGAGGCGTTCCGCGACAACCAGACTAAGATGGCGGCGCGCATGCAGGAGGCGCGCCGCGTCATCGAGGAGCTGGAGACTGACAAGGCGCTGGCCATCGCCGAGGCCAAGCAACAGATGCACGTGACACTGGAGGCCAAGGACCAGGAGCTCTTCGCCCTCAAGGCCAGCGTCCAGCAAGCCAAGGCCGAGGCAGAAGCGCTGAGAGGGCGGGTCGACACGTTAGAGAAGTCAGGTGAGAGGTGCTTGGGGTAAACCCGAGGCCGAGTTCAAAAACTGTACAATTTGCTGCTCTATAATCGCAGCTATTTATATTAGCGACGATCACGTTTGCTTACACGGTAGGCGTCATTTCCGGTTCAAATAGAATTAGAGTATCGCCTCCTGATTGGTCAATCGCAGACGCACCTCTAAAAAGGGCTGCCGCCTGGTTAAGCGTCCAAATCGTGGCTAGCGGTAATTTCTGAATGTTATTGTGAGCTGCAGACAGGATGGAAAATTCTGTAGTTTGGAGGATAGACACTTGGGTATTACATATATATGAATCGGAAAAAGCAGCGTTAGAGGCCAGGCTGGCGGCTTTCTTTCAGTTGTGAAAAAGGTTAATTATGCCCAGTTTGATTTCGTTGTAAATAAAGACGAACGCCGTTTTTTCCCGCATCTACCTCTACCAGGCTGAGAGAAGACCTGACAGCATTTCCCTTTAAGCTTTATACACTAAAGTAATGTCCACGCAACAAGGCTTTCACATGTTTCTCCTGGAAGCCATTGCTGTATGAGCAGCAATAAGCCATTGTTTTTTTAATTTTTTTTTGTTATAAGAATTTTATTCACCAAAACATATAAAGCACGTTGACATAGGTTCAAATTAAAACATGACCGTACTGATAAAACGTAGAGTACTTCCAACATCCAATTTAACAAGATGTACACATTTGCCTTGGCCATCAATTCACGCTTTAGAAATGCCTTTGAATGAGTAATATCTCGGCTGGCGCCGTCTTTTGTCTGGAGAAGCCAGTCTTTATATGAAATAAATAATAGCACCGATATTACAAAGTTGATCAATTTGTTTTAAATGCCGAGAATAATTTCCTTTAAACTAATTTTACACTTAGCAGCTCTGATGTCAGTCTCCATATTTCTTTCGAGAAATAACGGTTAAGCCGTTGTTGTTGACAGGCCAGGAGCAGCTGGAGAAGTCGCGGCTGGTGGTGCACCGCGTGACGGAGGACAACAAGCGGCTGCGCGCCGAGATGGCCGACCAGATCCAGCGCACTGAGCAGAGCGTCGAGGAGGAGAGGAACGCCATGCTGAAGGAGATCCGGCGGGGCAAGACGGAGGCCCTCCAGGTCATGCAGGTAACCCCCCTTCCCTCCCCTACTTCCTGGGCAAGACAGAGGCCCTCCAGGTCATGCAGGTAACCCCCACTCCCTTCCCTACTCCCTGGGCAAGACGGAGGCCCTCCAGGTCATGCAGGTACCCCCCCTCCCTCCCCTACTCCCTGGGCAAGACGGAGGCCCTCCAGGTCATGCAGGTACCCCCCCTCCCTCCCCTACTCCCTGGGCAAGACGGAGGCCCTCCAGGTCATGCAGGTAACCCCCCTCCCTCCCCTACTCCCTGGGCAAGACGGAGGCCCTCCAGGTCATGCAGGTAACCCCTCTCCCTCCCCTACTCCCTGGGCAAGACGGAGGCCCTCCAGGTCATGCAGGTAACCCCCCCTCCCTCCCCTACTCCCTGGGCAAGACGGAGGCCCTCCAGGTCATGCAGGTAACCCCTCTCCCTCCCCTACTCCCTGGGCAAGACGGAGGCCCTCCAGGTCATGCAGGTAACCCCCCCTCCCTCCCCTACTCCCTGGGCAAGACGGAAGCCCTCCAGGTCATGCAGGTAACCCCCCTTCCCTCCCCTACTCCCTGGGCAAGACGGAGGCCCTCCAGGTCATGCAGGTAACCCCCCTCCCTCCCCTACTCCCTGGGCAAGACGGAGGCCCTCCAGGTCATGCAGGTACCCCCCCTCCCTCCCCTACTCCCTGGGCAAGACGGAGGCCCTCCAGGTCATGCAGGTAACCCCCCTCCCTCCCCTACTCCCTGGGCAAGACGGAGGCCCTCCAGGTCATGCAGGTAACCCCCCCTCCCTCCCCTACTTCCTGGGCAAGACGGAGGCCCTCCAGGTCATGCAGGTAACCCCCCTCCCTGCCCTACTCCCTGGGCAAGACAGAAGCCCTCCAGGTCATGCAGGTAACCCCCCTCCCTCCCCTACTCCCTGGGCAAGACGGAGGCCCTCCAGGTCATGCAGGTACCCCCCCTCCCTCCCCTACTCCCTGGGCAAGACGGAGGCCCTCCAGGTCATGCAGGTAACCCCCCTCCCTCCCCTACTCCCTGGGCAAGACGGAGGCCCTCCAGGTCATGCAGGTAACCCCCCCTCCCTCCCCTACTCCCTGGGCAAGACGGAGGCCCTCCAGGTCATGCAGGTAACCCCCCCTCCCTCCCCTACTCCCTGGGCAAGACGGAGGCCCTCCAGGTCATGCAGGTAACCCCCCCTCCCTCCCCTACTTCCTGGGCAAGACGGAGGCCCTCCAGGTCATGCAGGTACCCCCCCTCCCTCCCCTACGCCCTGGGCAAGACGGAGGCCCTCCAGGTCATGCAGGTAACCCCGCTCCCTCCCCTACTCCCTGGGCAAGACGGAGGCCCTCCAGGTCATGCAGGTAACCCCCCCTCCCTCTCCTACTCCCTGGGCAAGACGGAGGCCCTCCAGGTCATGCAGGTACCCCCCCTCCCTCCCCTACTCCCTGGGCAAGACGGAGGCCCTCCAGGTCATGCAGGTAACCCCCCCTCCCTCCCCTACTCCCTGGGCAAGACGGAGGCCCTCCAGGTCATGCAGGTACCCCCCCCTCCCTCCCCTACTCCCTGGGCAAGACGGAGGCCCTCCAGGTCATGCAGGTAACCCCCCCTCCCTCTCCTACTCCCTGGGCAAGACGGAGGCCCTCCAGGTCATGCAGGTACCCCCCTTCCCTCCCCTACTCCCTGGGCAAGACGGAGGCCCTCCAGGTCATGCAGGTACCCCCCCCTCCCTCCCCTACTCCCTGGGCAAGACGGAGGCCCTCCAGGTCATGCAGGTAACCCCCCCCTCCCTCCCCTACTCCCTGGGCAAGACGGAGGCCCTCCAGGTTATGCAGGTACCCCCCCTCCCTCCCCTACTCCCTGGGCAAGACGGAGGCCCTCCAGGTCATGCAGGTAACCCCCCCTCCCTCCCCTACTCCCTGGGCAAGACGGAGGCCCTCCAGGTCATGCAGGTAACCCCCCCTCCCTCCCCTACTCCCTGGGCAAGACGGAGGCCCTCCAGGTCATGCAGGTAACCCCCCCTCCCTCCCCTACTCCCTGGGCAAGACGGAGGCCCTCCAGGTCATGCAGGTAACCCCCCTTCCCTCCCCTACTCCCTGGGCAAGACGGAGGCCCTCCAGGTCATGCAGGTAACCCCCCTCCCTCCCCTACTCCCTGGGCAAGACGGAGGCCCTCCAGGTCATGCAGGTAACCCCCCCTCCCTCCCCTACTTCCTGGGCAAGACGGAGGCCCTCCAGGTCATGCAGGTACCCCCCCTCCACGTCATTCAGGTCACCCCCCTCCACGTCATTCAGGTCACCCCCATCATGTACTTGATGCACTCATTTGTAGGCTTTACGTAAATAAATAAATCTCTACTGTAGTGTGATATCGGTTTATAAAAATTGCAGTTTAACGTCATTTAATGTGATAATGTGATGATATCCCCCTTGATCCGTGTGATAATGTCCCCCTTGATCTGTTTGATAATGTCCCCCGTGAGCTGTAATAATGTGATAATGTCCCCTGGAGATGTGATGATGCGATGATGTCCTCCTTGATCTGTGATAATATGATAATTTAGCATGCGCCTCCACTCTCATCGGCATCGCTCGTTATCGCTTGGATACGACTGTTTCAGAAACAGATGGACGACAAGATACAGGAGTTGGGTGTGGAGAAGGAGGAAGCCCTGAGCCAGCGAGACAGGGAATGGCAGGACAGACTGGGACACAAGGTAAGCCCTGAGCCAGCGAGACAGGGAATGGCAGGACAGACTGGGACAGAAGGTAAGCCCTGAGCCAGCGAGACAGGGAATGGCAGGACAGACTGGGACAGAAGGTAAGCCCTGAGCCTGCGAGACAGGGAGTGGCAGGACAGACTGGGACAGAAGGTAAGCCCTGAGCCAGCGGGACAGGGAGTGGCAGGACAGACTAGAACAGAAGGTAAGCTCTGAGCCAGCGGGACAGGGAGTGGCAGGGCAGACTGGGACAGAAGGTAAGCCCTGAGCCAGCGGGACAGGGAGTGGCAGTACAGACTGGGACACAAGGTAAGCCCTAAGCCAGCGGGGCAGGGAGTGGCAGGACAGACTGGGACAGAAGGTAAGCCCTGAGCCAGCGGGACAGGGAGTGGCAGGGCAGACTGGGACAGAAGGTAAGCTCTGAGCCAGCGGGACAGGGAGTGGCAGGGCAGACTGGGACAGAAGGTAAGCCCTGAGCCAGCGGGGCAGGGAGTGGCAGGACAGACTGGGACAGAAGGTAAGCCCTGAGCCAGCGGGACAGGGAGTGGCAGGACAGACTGGGACAGAAGGTAAGCCCTGAGCCAGCGAGACAGGGAATGGCAGGACAGACTGGGACACAAGGTAAGCTCTGAGCCAGCGGGGCAGGGAGTGGCAGGGCAGACTGGGACAGAAGGTAAGCCCTGAGCCTGCGAGACAGGGAGTGGCAGGACAGACTGGGACAGAAGGTAAGCCCTGAGCCTGCGAGACAGGGAGTGGCAGGACAGACTGGGACAGAAGGTAAGCCCTGAGCCTGCGAGACAGGGAGTGGCAGGACAGACTGGGACAGAAGGTAAGCCCTGAGCCAGCGGGACAGGGAGTGGCAGGGCAGACTGGGACAGAAGGTAAGCTCTGAGCCAGCGGGACAGGGAGTGGCAGGACAGACTGGGACAGAAGGTAAGCCCTGAGCCTGCGAGACAGGGAGTGGCAGGACAGACTGGGACAGAAGGTAAGCCCTGAGCCTGCGAGACAGGGAGTGGCAGGACAGACTGGGACAGAAGGTAAGCCCTGAGCCAGCGGGACAGGGAGTGGCAGGGCAGACTGGGACAGAAGGTAAGCTCTGAGCCAGCGGGACAGGGAGTGGCAGGGCAGACTGGGACAGAAGGTAAGCCCTGAGCCAGCGAGACAGGGAGTGGCAGGGCAGACTGGGACACAAGGTAAGCCCTGAGCCAGCGGGACAGGGAATGGCAGTACAGACTGGGACAGAAGGTAAGCCCTGAGCCAGCGAGACAGGGAATGGCAGGACAGACTGGGACACAAGGTAAGCCCTGAGCCAGCGAGACAGGGAGTGGCAGGACAGACTGGGACAGAGGGTAAGCCCTGAGCCTGCGAGACAGGGAGTGGCAGGACAGACTGGGACAGAAGGTAAGCCCTGAGCCTGCGAGACAGGGAGTGGCAGGACAGACTGGGACAGAAGGTAAGCCCTGAGCCTGCGAGACAGGGAGTGGCAGGACAGACTGGGACAGAAGGTAAGCCCTGAGCCAGCGAGACAGGGAATGGCAGGACAGACTGGGACAGAAGGTAAGCCCTGAGCCAGCGGGACAGGGAGTGGCAGGACAGACTGGGACAGAAGGTAAGCCCTGAGCCAGCGGGACAGGGAGTGGCAGGGCAGACTGGGACAGAAGGTAAGCCCTGAGCCAGCGGGACAGGGAGTGGCAGGACAGACTGGGACAGAAGGTAAGCCATGAGCCTGCGAGACAGGGAGTGGCAGGACAGACTGGGACAGAAGGTAAGCCCTGAGCCAGCGGGACAGGGAGTGGCAGGGCAGACTGGGACAGAAGGTAAGCCCTGAGCCAGCGGGACAGGGAGTGGCAGGACAGACTGGGACACAAGGTAAGCCCTGAGCCAGCGAGACAGGGAGTGGCAGGACAGACTGGGACAGAGGGTAAGCCCTGAGCCAGCGAGACAGGGAGTGGCAGGACAGACTGGGACAGAAGGTAAGTCCTGAGCCAGCGGGACAGGGAGTGGCAGGGCAGACTGGGACAGAAGGTAAGCTCTGAGCCAGCGGGGCAGGGAGTGGCAGGGCAGACTGGGACAGAAGGTAAGCCCTGAGCCAGCGGGACAGGGAGTGGCAGGGCTGACTGGGACAGAAGGTAAGCCCTGAGCCAGCGGGACAGGGAGTGGCAGGGCAGACTGGGACAGAAGGTAAGCCCTGAGCCAGCGGGACAGGGAATGGCAGGACAGACTGGGACAGAGGGTAAGCCCTGAGCCAGCGAGACAGGGAGTGGCAGGGCAGACTGGGACAGAAGGTAAGCCCTGAGCCTGCGAGACAGGGAGTGGCAGGGCAGACTACGACAGAAGGTAAGCCCCGAGCCTGCGAGACAGGGAGTGGCAGGACAGACTGGGAGAGAAGGTAAGCCCTGAGCCAGCGAGACAGGGAATGGCAGGACAGACTGGGACACAAGGTAAGCCCTGAGCCAGCGAGACAGGGAGTGGCAGGACAGACTGGGACAGAGGGTAAGCCCTGAGCCTGCGAGACAGGGAGTGGCAGGACAGACTGGGACAGAAGGTAAGCCCTGAGCCTGCGAGACAGGGAGTGGCAGGACAGACTGGGACAGAAGGTAAGCCCTGAGCCAGCGAGACAGGGAGTGGCAGGACAGACTGGGACAGAAGGTAAGCCCTGAGCCAGCGGGACAGGGAGTGGCAGGACAGACTGGGACAGAAGGTAAGCCCTGAGCCAGCGGGGCAGGGAGTGGCAGGACAGACTGGGACAGAAGGTAAGCCCTGAGCCAGCGGGACAGGGAGTGGCAGGGCAGACTGGGACAGAAGGTAAGCTCTGAGCCAGCGGGGCAGGGAGTGGCAGGGCAGACTGGGACAGAAGGTAAGCCCTGAGCCAGCGGGACAGGGAGTGGCAGGACAGACTGGGACAGAAGGTAAGCCCTGAGACTGCGAGACAGGGAGTGGCAGGGCAGACTGGGACAGAAGGTAAGCCCCGAGCCTGCGAGACAGGGAGTGGCAGGGCAGACTGGGACAGAAGGTAAGCCCTGAGCCAGCGGGACAGGGAGTGGCAGGACAGACTGGGACAGAAGGTAAGCCCTGAGCCAGCGAGACAGGGAGTGGCAGTACAGACTGGGACAGAAGGTAAGCCCTGAGCCTGCGAGACAGGGAGTGGCAGGACAGACTGGGACAGAAGGTAAGCCCTGAGCCAGCGAGACAGGGAGTGGCAGAACAGACTGGGACAGAAGGTAAGCCCTGAGCCTGCGAGACAGGGAGTGGCAGGACAGACTGGGACAGAAGGTAAGCCCTGAGCCAGCGGGACAGGGAGTGGCAGGACAGACTGGGACAGAAGGTAAGCTCTGAGCCAGCGGGACAGGGAGTGGCAGGGCAGACTGGGACAGAGGGTAAGCTCTGAGCCAGCGAGACAGGGAGTGGCAGAACAGACTGGGACAGAAGGTAAGCCCTGAGCCAGCGGGACAGGGAGTGGCAGTACAGACTGGGACAGAAGGTAAGCTCTGAGCCAGCGGGACAGGGAGTGGCAGGGCAGACTGGGACAGAGGGTAAGCCCTGAGCCAGCGGGACAGGGAGTGGCAGGACAGACTGGGACAGAAGGTAAGCCCTGAGCCAGCGGGACAGGGAGTGGCAGGGCAGACTGGGACAGAGGGTAAGCCCTGAGCCTGCGAGACAGGGAGTGGCAGGACAGACTGGGACAGAAGGTAAGCCCTGAGCCAGCGGGGCAGGGAGTGGCAGGGCAGACTGGGACAGAAGCAAATCTCTGAGCCAGCGGGGCAGGGAGTGGCAGGACAAACCGGGACAGAAGGTAAGCCCTGAGCCAGCGGGACAGGGAGTGGCAGGACAGACTGGGACAGAAGGTAAGCCCTGAGCCAGCGGGACAGGGAATGGCAGGACAGACTGGGACAGAAGGTAAGCCCTGAGCCAGCGGGACAGGGAGTGGCAGGACAGACTGGGACAGAAGGTAAGCCCTGAGCCAGCGGGACAGGGAGTGGCAGGACAGACTGGGGCAGAAGGTAAGCCCTGAGCCTGCGAGACAGGGAGTGGCAGGGCAGACTGGGACAGAAGGTAAGCCCTGAGCCAGCGGGACAGGGAGTGGCAGGACAGACTGGGACAGAAGGTAAGCCCTGAGCCAGCGGGACAGGGAGTGGCAGGACAGACTGGGACAGAAGGTAAGCCCTGAGCCTGCGAGACAGGGAGTGGCAGGACAGACTGGGACAGAAGCTAAGCTCTGAGCCAGCGGGGCAGGGAGTGGCAGGACAGAGCGGGACAGAAGGTAAGCCCTGAGCCAGCGGGACAGGGAGTGGCAGGACAGACTGGGGCAGAAGGTAAGCCCTGAGCCAGCGGAACAAGGAGTGGCAGGGCAGACTGGGACAGAAGGTAAGCCCTGAGCCAGCGGGACAGGGAGTGGCAGGACAGACTGGGACAGAAGGTAAGCCCTGAGCCAGCGGGACAGGGAGTGGCAGGACAGACTGGGACAGAAGGTAAGCCCTGAGCCAGCGAGACAGGGAGTGGCAGGGCAGACTGGGACAGAAGGTAAGCCCTGAGCCAGCGGGACAGGGAGTGGCAGGACAGACTGGGACAGAAGGTAAGCCCTGAGCCAGCGAGACAGGGAGTGGCAGGACAGACTGGGACAGAAGGTAAGCCCTGAGCCAGCGGGACAGGGAGTGGCAGGACAGACTGGGACAGAAGGTAAGCCCTGAGCCAGCGGGACAGGGAGTGGCAGGACAGACTGGGACAGAAGGTAAGCCCTGAGCCAGCGGGACAGGGAGTGGCAGGGCAGACTGGGGCAGAAGGTAAGCCCTGAGCCGGCGAGACAGGGACTGGCAGGACAGACTGGGACAGAAGGTAAGCCCTGAGCCAGCGGGACAGGGAGTGGCAGGGCAGACTGGGACAGAAGGTAAGCCCTGAGCCTGCGAGACAGGGAGTGGCAGGGCAGACTGGGGCAGAAGGTAAGCCCTGAGCCTGCGAGACAGGGACTGGCAGGACAGACTGGGACAGAAGGTAAGCCCTGAGCCAGCGGGACAGGGAGTGGCAGGGCAGACTGGGACAGAAGGTAAGCCCTGAGCCAGCGGGACAGGGAGTGGCAGGGCAGACTGGGACAGAAGGTAAGCCCTGAGCCTGCGAGACAGGGAGTGGCAGGGCAGACTGGGACAGAAGGTAAGCCCTGAGCCAGCGGGACAGGGAGTGGCAGGACAGACTGGGACAGAAGGTAAGCTCTGAGCCAGCGGGACAGGGAGTGGCAGGGCTGACTGGGACAGAAGGTAAGCCCTGAGCCAGCGGGACAGGGAGTGGCAGGACAGACTGGGACAGAAGGTAAGCCCTGAGCCAGCGGGACAGGGAGTGGCAGGGCAGACTGGGACAGAAGGTAAGCCCTGAACCGGCGAGACAGGGAGTGGCAGGACAGACTGGGACAGAAGGTAAGCCCTGAGCCTGCGAGACAGGGAGTGGCAGGACAGACTGGGACAGAAGGTAAGCCATGAGCCTGCGAGACAGGGAGTGGCAGGGCAGACTGGGACAGAAGG
Organism: Arenicola marina; assembly: GCA_964019135.1. Taxonomy (NCBI): domain Eukaryota; kingdom Metazoa; phylum Annelida; class Polychaeta; family Arenicolidae; genus Arenicola; species Arenicola marina. The sequence continues at coordinate 36,840,962 of OZ025259.1, read as the reverse complement.
TAAGCCCTGAGCCAGCGAGACAGGGAGTGGCAGGACAGACTGGGACAGAAGGTAAGCTCTGAGCCAGCGGGACAGGGAATGGCAGGACAGACTGGGACAGAAGGTAAGCCCTGAGCCAGCGAGACAGGGAGTGGCAGGACAGACTGGGACAGAAGGTAAGCCCTGAGCCAGCGGGACAGGGAGTGGCAGGACAGACTGGGACAGAAGGTAAGCCCTGAGCCAGCTGGACAGGGAGTGGCAGGACAGACTGGGACAGAAGGTAAGCCCTGAGCCAGCGGGACAGGGAATGGCAGGACAGACTGGGACAGAGGGTAAGCCCTGAGCCAGCGGGACAGGGAATGGCAGGACAGACTGGGACAGAAGGTAAGCTCTGAGCCAGCGGGACAGGGAATGGCAGGACAGACTGGGACAGAAGGTAAGCCCTGAGCCAGCGGGACAGGGAGTGGCAGGACAGACTGGGACAGAAGGTAAGCCCTGAGCCAGCGGGACAGGGAGTGGCAGGACAGACTGGGACAGAAGGTAAGCCCTGAGCCAGCGAGACAGGGAGTGGCAGGACAGACTGGGACAGAAGGTAAGCTCTGAGCCAGCGGGACAGGGAATGGCAGGACAGACTGGGACAGAAGGTAAGCCCTGAGCCAGCGGGACAGGGAGTGGCAGGACAGACCGGGACACAAGGTAAGCCCTGAGCCAGCGAGACAGGGAGTGGCAGGACAGACTGGGACAGAAGGTAAGCTCTGAGCCAGCGAGACAGGGAGTGGCAGGACAGACTGGGACAGAAGGTAAGCCCTGAGCCAGCGGGACAGGGAGTGGCAGGGCAGACTGGGACAGAAGGTAAGCCCTGAGCCAGCGAGACAGGGAGTGGCAGGACAGACTGGGACAGAAGGTAAGCCCTGAGCCAGCGAGACAGGGAGTGGCAGGACAGACTGGGACAGAAGGTAAGCTCTGAGCCAGCGAGACAGGGAGTGGCAGGACAGACTGGGACAGAAGGTAAGCCCTGAGCCAGCGGGACAGGGAGTGGCAGGGCAGACTGGGACAGAAGGTAAGCCCTGAGCCAGCGAGACAGGGAGTGGCAGGACAGACTGGGACAGAAGGTAAGCCCTGAGCCAGCGAGACAGGGAGTGGCAGGACAGACTGGGACAGAAGGTAAGCTCTGAGCCAGCGGGACAGGGAGTGGCAGGACAGACTGGGACAGAAGGTAAGCCCTGAGCCAGCGGGACAGGGAGTGGCAGGACAGACTGTGACAGAAGGTAAGCCCTGAGCCAGCGGGACAGGGAGTGGCAGGACAGACTGGGACAGAAGGTAAGCCCTGAGCCAGCGAGACAGGAAGTGGCAGGGCAGACTGGGACAGAAGGTAAGCTCTGAGCCAGCGGGGCAGGGAGTGGCAGGACAGACTGGGACAGAAGGTAAGCCCTGAGCCAGCGGGACAGGGAGTGGCAGGACAGACTGGGACAGAAGGTAAGCCCTGAGCCTGCGAGACAGGGAGTGGCAGGACAGACTGGGACAGAAGGTAAGCCCTGAGCCTGCGAGACAGGGAATGGCAGAACAGACTGGGACAGAAGGTAAGCCCTGAGCCAGCGGGACAGGGAGTGGCAGGACAGACTGGGACAGAAGGTAAGCCCTGAGCCAGCGGGACAGGGAGTGGCAGGGCAGACTGGGACAGAAGGTAAGCCCTGAGCCAGCGGGACAGGGAATGGCAGGACAGACTGGGACAGAGGGTAAGCCCTGAGCCAGCGGGACAGGGAGTGGCAGGACAGACTGGGACAGAAGGTAAGCCCTGAGCCAGCGGGACAGGGAGTGGCAGGACAGACTGGGACAGAGGGTAAGCCCTGAGCCAGCGGGACAGGGAGTGGCAGGACAGACTGGGACAGAGGGTAAGCCCTGAGCCAGCGGAACAAGGAGTGGCAGGACAGACTGGGACGGAAGGTAAGCTCTGAGCCAGCGGGACAGGGAATGGCAGGACAGACTGGGACAGAAGGTAAGCCCTGAGCCAGCGAGACAGGGAGTGGCAGAACAGACTGGGACAGAAGGTAAGCCCTGAGCCAGCGGGACAGGGAGTGGCAGGGCAGACTGGGACAGAAGGTAAGCCCTGAGCCAGCGAGACAGGGAATGGCAGGACAGACTGGGACAGAAGGTAAGCCCTGAGCCAGCGGGACAGGGAGTGGCAGGACAGACTGGGACAGAAGGTAAGCCCTGAGCCAGCGGGGCAGGGAGTGGCAGGACAGACTAGGACAGAAGGTAAGCCCTGAGCCTGCGAGACAGGGAGTGGCAGGACAGACTGGGACAGAGGGTAAGCCCTGAGCCAGCGGGACAGGGAGTGGCAGGACAGACTGGGACAGAAGGTAAGCCCTGAGCCAGCGAGACAGGGAATGGCAGGACAGACTGGGACAGAAGGTAAGCCCTGAGCCAGCGGGACAGGGAGTGGCAGGACAGACTGGGACAGAAGGTAAGCCCTGAGCCAGCGGGGCAGGGAGTGGCAGGACAGACTAGGACAGAAGGTAAGCCCTGAGCCTGCGAGACAGGGAGTGGCAGGACAGACTGGGACAGAGGGTAAGCCCTGAGCCAGCGGGACAGGGAGTGGCAGGGCAGACTGGGACAGAAGGTAAGCCCTGAGCCAGCGAGACAGGGAGTGGCAGGACAGACTGGGACAGAAGGTAAGCCCTGAGCCAGCGGGACAGGGAGTGGCAGGGCAGACTGGGACAGAAGGTAAGCCCTGAGCCTGCGAGACAGGGAGTGGCAGGACAGACTGGGACAGAGGGTAAGCCCTGAGCCAGCGAGACAGGGAGTGGCAGGACAGACTGGGACAGAAGGTAAGCCCTGAGCCAGCGGGACAGGGAGTGGCAGGACAGACTAGGACAGAGGGTAAGCCCTGAGCCAGCGAGACAGGGAGTGGCAGAACAGACTGGGACAGAAGGTAAGCTCTGAGCCAGCGGGGCAGGGAGTGGCAGGACAGACTAGGACAGAAGGTAAGCCCTGAGCCAGCGGGGCAGGGAGTGGCAGGACAGACTAGGACAGAAGGTAAGCCCTGAGCCAGCGGAACAAGGAGTGGCAGAACAGACTGGGGCAGAAGGTAAGCTCTGAGCCAGCGGGGCAGGGAGTGGCAGGACAGACTGGGACAGAAGGTAAGCCCTGAGCCAGCGGGGCAGGGAGTGGCAGGACAGACTAGGACAGAAGGTAAGCCCTGAGCCTGCGAGACAGGGAATGGCAGAACAGACTGGGACAGAAGGTAAGCCCTGAGCCAGCGGGACAGGGAGTGGCAGGACAGACTGGGACAGAAGGTAAGCCCTGAGCCAGCGGGACAGGGAGTGGCAGGGCAGACTGGGACAGAAGGTAAGCCCTGAGCCAGCGGGACAGGGAGTGGCAGGACAGACTAGGACAGAAGGTAAGCCCTGAGCCAGCGGGGCAGGGAGTGGCAGGACAGACTAGGACAGAAGGTAAGCCCTGAGCCAGCGGGGCAGGGAGTGGCAGGGCAGACTGGGACAGAAGGTAAGCCCTGAGCCAGCGGGACAGGGAGTGGCAGGGCAGACTGGGACAGAAGGTAAGCCCTGAGCCAGCGGGACAGGGAATGGCAGTACAGACTGGGACAGAAGGTAAGCCCTGAGCCAGCGAGACAGGGAATGGCAGGACAGACTGGGACACAAGGTAAGCCCTGAGCCAGCGAGACAGGGAGTGGCAGGACAGACTGGGACAGAGGGTAAGCCCTGAGCCTGCGAGACAGGGAATGGCAGGACAGACTGGGACACAAGGTAAGCCCTGAGCCAGCGAGACAGGGAGTGGCAGGACAGACTGGGACAGAGGGTAAGCCCTGAGCCTGCGAGACAGGGAGTGGCAGGACAGACTGGGACAGAAGGTAAGCCCTGAGCCTGCGAGACAGGGAGTGGCAGGACAGACTGGGACAGAAGGTAAGCCCTGAGCCTGCGAGACAGGGAGTGGCAGGACAGACTGGGACAGAAGGTAAGCCCTGAGCCAGCGAGACAGGGAATGGCAGGACAGACTGGGACAGAAGGTAAGCCCTGAGCCAGCGGGACAGGGAGTGGCAGGACAGACTGGGACAGAAGGTAAGCCCTGAGCCAGCGGGACAGGGAGTGGCAGGGCAGACTGGGACAGAAGGTAAGCCCTGAGCCAGCGGGACAGGGAGTGGCAGGACAGACTGGGACAGAAGGTAAGCCATGAGCCTGCGAGACAGGGAGTGGCAGGACAGACTGGGACAGAAGGTAAGCCCTGAGCCAGCGGGACAGGGAGTGGCAGGGCAGACTGGGACAGAAGGTAAGCCCTGAGCCAGCGGGACAGGGAGTGGCAGGACAGACTGGGACACAAGGTAAGCCCTGAGCCAGCGAGACAGGGAGTGGCAGGACAGACTGGGACAGAGGGTAAGCCCTGAGCCAGCGAGACAGGGAGTGGCAGGACAGACTGGGACAGAAGGTAAGTCCTGAGCCAGCGGGACAGGGAGTGGCAGGGCAGACTGGGACAGAAGGTAAGCTCTGAGCCAGCGGGGCAGGGAGTGGCAGGGCAGACTGGGACAGAAGGTAAGCCCTGAGCCAGCGGGACAGGGAGTGGCAGGGCTGACTGGGACAGAAGGTAAGCCCTGAGCCAGCGGGACAGGGAGTGGCAGGGCAGACTGGGACAGAAGGTAAGCCCTGAGCCAGCGGGACAGGGAATGGCAGGATAGACTGGGACAGAGGGTAAGCCCTGAGCCAGCGAGACAGGGAGTGGCAGGGCAGACTGGGACAGAAGGTAAGCCCTGAGCCTGCGAGACAGGGAGTGGCAGGGCAGACTACGACAGAAGGTAAGCCCCGAGCCTGCGAGACAGGGAGTGGCAGGACAGACTGGGAGAGAAGGTAAGCCCTGAGCCAGCGAGACAGGGAATGGCAGGACAGACTGGGACACAAGGTAAGCCCTGAGCCAGCGAGACAGGGAGTGGCAGGACAGACTGGGACAGAGGGTAAGCCCTGAGCCTGCGAGACAGGGAGTGGCAGGACAGACTGGGACAGAAGGTAAGCCCTGAGCCTGCGAGACAGGGAGTGGCAGGACAGACTGGGACAGAAGGTAAGCCCTGAGCCAGCGAGACAGGGAGTGGCAGGACAGACTGGGACAGAAGGTAAGCCCTGAGCCAGCGGGACAGGGAGTGGCAGGACAGACTGGGACAGAAGGTAAGCCCTGAGCCAGCGGGGCAGGGAGTGGCAGGACAGACTGGGACAGAAGGTAAGCCCTGAGCCAGCGGGACAGGGAGTGGCAGGGCAGACTGGGACAGAAGGTAAGCTCTGAGCCAGCGGGGCAGGGAGTGGCAGGGCAGACTGGGACAGAAGGTAAGCCCTGAGCCAGCGGGACAGGGAGTGGCAGGACAGACTGGGACAGAAGGTAAGCCCTGAGACTGCGAGACAGGGAGTGGCAGGGCAGACTGGGACAGAAGGTAAGCCCCGAGCCTGCGAGACAGGGAGTGGCAGGGCAGACTGGGACAGAAGGTAAGCCCTGAGCCAGCGGGACAGGGAGTGGCAGGACAGACTGGGACAGAAGGTAAGCCCTGAGCCAGCGAGACAGGGAGTGGCAGTACAGACTGGGACAGAAGGTAAGCCCTGAGCCTGCGAGACAGGGAGTGGCAGGACAGACTGGGACAGAAGGTAAGCCCTGAGCCAGCGAGACAGGGAGTGGCAGAACAGACTGGGACAGAAGGTAAGCCCTGAGCCTGCGAGACAGGGAGTGGCAGGACAGACTGGGACAGAAGGTAAGCCCTGAGCCAGCGGGACAGGGAGTGGCAGGACAGACTGGGACAGAAGGTAAGCTCTGAGCCAGCGGGACAGGGAGTGGCAGGGCAGACTGGGACAGAGGGTAAGCTCTGAGCCAGCGAGACAGGGAGTGGCAGAACAGACTGGGACAGAAGGTAAGCCCTGAGCCAGCGGGACAGGGAGTGGCAGTACAGACTGGGACAGAAGGTAAGCTCTGAGCCAGCGGGACAGGGAGTGGCAGGGCAGACTGGGACAGAGGGTAAGCCCTGAGCCAGCGGGACAGGGAGTGGCAGGACAGACTGGGACAGAAGGTAAGCCCTGAGCCAGCGGGACAGGGAGTGGCAGGGCAGACTGGGACAGAGGGTAAGCCCTGAGCCTGCGAGACAGGGAGTGGCAGGACAGACTGGGACAGAAGGTAAGCCCTGAGCCAGCGGGGCAGGGAGTGGCAGGGCAGACTGGGACAGAAGCAAAGCTCTGAGCCAGCGGGGCAGGGAGTGGCAGGACAAACCGGGACAGAAGGTAAGCCCTGAGCCAGCGGGACAGGGAGTGGCAGGACAGACTGGGACAGAAGGTAAGCCCTGAGCCAGCGGGACAGGGAATGGCAGGACAGACTGGGACAGAAGGTAAGCCCTGAGCCAGCGGGACAGGGAGTGGCAGGACAGACTGGGACAGAAGGTAAGCCCTGAGCCAGCGGGACAGGGAGTGGCAGGACAGACTGGGGCAGAAGGTAAGCCCTGAGCCTGCGAGACAGGGAGTGGCAGGGCAGACTGGGACAGAAGGTAAGCCCTGAGCCAGCGGGACAGGGAGTGGCAGGACAGACTGGGACAGAAGGTAAGCCCTGAGCCAGCGGGACAGGGAGTGGCAGGACAGACTGGGACAGAAGGTAAGCCCTGAGCCTGCGAGACAGGGAGTGGCAGGACAGACTGGGACAGAAGCTAAGCTCTGAGCCAGCGGGGCAGGGAGTGGCAGGACAGAGCGGGACAGAAGGTAAGCCCTGAGCCAGCGGGACAGGGAGTGGCAGGACAGACTGGGGCAGAAGGTAAGCCCTGAGCCAGCGGAACAAGGAGTGGCAGGGCAGACTGGGACAGAAGGTAAGCCCTGAGCCAGCGGGACAGGGAGTGGCAGGACAGACTGGGACAGAAGGTAAGCCCTGAGCCAGCGGGACAGGGAGTGGCAGGACAGACTGGGACAGAAGGTAAGCCCTGAGCCAGCGAGACAGGGAGTGGCAGGGCAGACTGGGACAGAAGGTAAGCCCTGAGCCAGCGGGACAGGGAGTGGCAGGACAGACTGGGACAGAAGGTAAGCCCTGAGCCAGCGAGACAGGGAGTGGCAGGACAGACTGGGACAGAAGGTAAGCCCTGAGCCAGCGGGACAGGGAGTGGCAGGACAGACTGGGACAGAAGGTAAGCCCTGAGCCAGCGGGACAGGGAGTGGCAGGACAGACTGGGACAGAAGGTAAGCCCTGAGCCAGCGGGACAGGGAGTGGCAGGGCAGACTGGGGCAGAAGGTAAGCCCTGAGCCGGCGAGACAGGGACTGGCAGGACAGACTGGGACAGAAGGTAAGCCCTGAGCCAGCGGGACAGGGAGTGGCAGGGCAGACTGGGACAGAAGGTAAGCCCTGAGCCTGCGAGACAGGGAGTGGCAGGGCAGACTGGGGCAGAAGGTAAGCCCTGAGCCTGCGAGACAGGGACTGGCAGGACAGACTGGGACAGAAGGTAAGCCCTGAGCCAGCGGGACAGGGAGTGGCAGGGCAGACTGGGACAGAAGGTAAGCCCTGAGCCAGCGGGACAGGGAGTGGCAGGGCAGACTGGGACAGAAGGTAAGCCCTGAGCCTGCGAGACAGGGAGTGGCAGGGCAGACTGGGACAGAAGGTAAGCCCTGAGCCAGCGGGACAGGGAGTGGCAGGACAGACTGGGACAGAAGGTAAGCTCTGAGCCAGCGGGACAGGGAGTGGCAGGGCTGACTGGGACAGAAGGTAAGCCCTGAGCCAGCGGGACAGGGAGTGGCAGGACAGACTGGGACAGAAGGTAAGCCCTGAGCCAGCGGGACAGGGAGTGGCAGGGCAGACTGGGACAGAAGGTAAGCCCTGAACCGGCGAGACAGGGAGTGGCAGGACAGACTGGGACAGAAGGTAAGCCCTGAGCCTGCGAGACAGGGAGTGGCAGGACAGACTGGGACAGAAGGTAAGCCATGAGCCTGCGAGACAGGGAGTGGCAGGGCAGACTGGGACAGAAGGTAAGCCCTGAGCCAGCGAGACAGGGAGTGGCAGGACAGACTGGGACAGAAGGTAAGCTCTGAGCCAGCGGGACAGGGAATGGCAGGACAGACTGGGACAGAAGGTAAGCCCTGAGCCAGCGAGACAGGGAGTGGCAGGACAGACTGGGACAGAAGGTAAGCCCTGAGCCAGCGGGACAGGGAGTGGCAGGACAGACTGGGACAGAAGGTAAGCCCTGAGCCAGCTGGACAGGGAGTGGCAGGACAGACTGGGACAGAAGGTAAGCCCTGAGCCAGCGGGACAGGGAATGGCAGGACAGACTGGGACAGAGGGTAAGCCCTGAGCCAGCGGGACAGGGAATGGCAGGACAGACTGGGACAGAAGGTAAGCTCTGAGCCAGCGGGACAGGGAATGGCAGGACAGACTGGGACAGAAGGTAAGCCCTGAGCCAGCGGGACAGGGAGTGGCAGGACAGACTGGGACAGAAGGTAAGCCCTGAGCCAGCGGGACAGGGAGTGGCAGGACAGACTGGGACAGAAGGTAAGCCCTGAGCCAGCGAGACAGGGAGTGGCAGGACAGACTGGGACAGAAGGTAAGCTCTGAGCCAGCGGGACAGGGAATGGCAGGACAGACTGGGACAGAAGGTAAGCCCTGAGCCAGCGGGACAGGGAGTGGCAGGACAGACCGGGACACAAGGTAAGCCCTGAGCCAGCGAGACAGGGAGTGGCAGGACAGACTGGGACAGAAGGTAAGCTCTGAGCCAGCGAGACAGGGAGTGGCAGGACAGACTGGGACAGAAGGTAAGCCCTGAGCCAGCGGGACAGGGAGTGGCAGGGCAGACTGGGACAGAAGGTAAGCCCTGAGCCAGCGAGACAGGGAGTGGCAGGACAGACTGGGACAGAAGGTAAGCCCTGAGCCAGCGAGACAGGGAGTGGCAGGACAGACTGGGACAGAAGGTAAGCTCTGAGCCAGCGAGACAGGGAGTGGCAGGACAGACTGGGACAGAAGGTAAGCCCTGAGCCAGCGGGACAGGGAGTGGCAGGGCAGACTGGGACAGAAGGTAAGCCCTGAGCCAGCGAGACAGGGAGTGGCAGGACAGACTGGGACAGAAGGTAAGCCCTGAGCCAGCGAGACAGGGAGTGGCAGGACAGACTGGGACAGAAGGTAAGCTCTGAGCCAGCGGGACAGGGAGTGGCAGGACAGACTGGGACAGAAGGTAAGCCCTGAGCCAGCGGGACAGGGAGTGGCAGGACAGACTGTGACAGAAGGTAAGCCCTGAGCCAGCGGGACAGGGAGTGGCAGGACAGACTGGGACAGAAGGTAAGCCCTGAGCCAGCGAGACAGGAAGTGGCAGGGCAGACTGGGACAGAAGGTAAGCTCTGAGCCAGCGGGGCAGGGAGTGGCAGGACAGACTGGGACAGAAGGTAAGCCCTGAGCCAGCGGGACAGGGAGTGGCAGGACAGACTGGGACAGAAGGTAAGCCCTGAGCCTGCGAGACAGGGAGTGGCAGGACAGACTGGGACAGAAGGTAAGCCCTGAGCCTGCGAGACAGGGAATGGCAGAACAGACTGGGACAGAAGGTAAGCCCTGAGCCAGCGGGACAGGGAGTGGCAGGACAGACTGGGACAGAAGGTAAGCCCTGAGCCAGCGGGACAGGGAGTGGCAGGGCAGACTGGGACAGAAGGTAAGCCCTGAGCCAGCGGGACAGGGAATGGCAGGACAGACTGGGACAGAGGGTAAGCCCTGAGCCAGCGGGACAGGGAGTGGCAGGACAGACTGGGACAGAAGGTAAGCCCTGAGCCAGCGGGACAGGGAGTGGCAGGACAGACTGGGACAGAGGGTAAGCCCTGAGCCAGCGGGACAGGGAGTGGCAGGACAGACTGGGACAGAGGGTAAGCCCTGAGCCAGCGGAACAAGGAGTGGCAGGACAGACTGGGACGGAAGGTAAGCTCTGAGCCAGCGGGACAGGGAATGGCAGGACAGACTGGGACAGAGGGTAAGCCCTGAGCCAGCGGGACAGGGAGTGGCAGGGCAGACTGGGACAGAGGGTAAGCCCTGAGCCAGCGGGACAGGGAGTGGCAGGACAGACTGGGACGGAAGGTAAGCTCTGAGCCAGCGGGACAGGGAATGGCAGGACAGACTGGGACAGAGGGTAAGCCCTGAGCCAGCGGGACAGGGAGTGGCAGGACAGACTGGGACAGAAGGTAAGCCCTGAGCCAGCGGGACAGGGAATGGCAGGACAGACTGGGACAGAGGGTAAGCCCTGAGCCAGCGGGACAGGGAGTGGCAGGACAGACTGGGACAGAAGGTAAGCCCTGAGCCAGCGGGACAGGGAATGGCAGGACAGACTGGGACAGAGGGTAAGCCCTGAGCCAGCGGGACAGGGAGTGGCAGGACAGACTGGGACAGAAGGTAAGCCCTGAGCCAGCGGGACAGGGAGTGGCAGGACAGACTGGGACAGAAGGTAAGCCCTGAGCCAGCGGGACAGGGAGTGGCAGGACAGACTGGGACAGAGGGTAAGCCCTGAGCCAGCGGGACAGGGAGTGGCAGGACAGACTGGGACAGAGGGTAAGCCCTGAGCCAGCGGGACAGGGAGTGGCAGGACAGACTGGGACAGAGGGTAAGCCCTGAGCCAGCGAGACAGGGAGTGGCAGGACAGACTGGGACAGAAGGTAAGCCCTGAGCCAGCGGAACAAGGAGTGGCAGGACAGACTGGGACAGAAGGTAAGCCATGAGCCTGCGGGACAGGGAGTGGCAGGGCAGACTGGGACAGAGGGTAAGCCCTGAGCCAGCGGGGCAGGGAGTGGCAGAACAGACTGGGACAGAGGGTAAGCCCTGAGCCAGCGGGACAGGGAGTGGCAGGACAGACTGGGACAGAGGGTAAGCCCTGAGCCAGCGGGACAGGGAGTGGCAGGACAGACTGGGACAGAGGGTAAGCCCTGAGCCAGCGGGACAGGGAGTGGCAGGACAGACTGGGACAGAGGGTAAGCCCTGAGCCAGCGAGACAGGGAGTGGCAGGACAGACTGGGACAGAAGGTAAGCCCTGAGCCAGCGAGACAGGGAGTGGCAGGACAGACTGGGACAGAAGGTAAGCCCTGAGCCAGCGGGACAGGGAGTGGCAGGACAGACTGGGACAGAGGGTAAGCCCTGAGCCAGCGGAACAAGGAGTGGCAGGACAGACTGGGACAGAAGGTAAGCCCTGAGCCAGCGGGACAGGGAGTGGCAGGACAGACTGGGACAGAGGGTAAGCCCTGAGCCAGCGGGACAGGGAATGGCAGGACAGACTGGGACAGAGGGTAAGCCCTGAGCCAGCGGGACAGGGAGTGGCAGGACAGACTGGGACAGAAGGTAAGCCCTGAGCCAGCGGGACAGGGAGTGGCAGGACAGACTGGGACAGAGGGTAAGCCCTGAGCCAGCGGGACAGGGAGTGGCAGGACAGACTGGGACAGAGGGTAAGCCCTGAGCCAGCGGAACAAGGAGTGGCAGGACAGACTGGGACAGAAGGTAAGCCATGAGCCTGCGGGACAGGGAGTGGCAGGGCAGACTGGGACAGAGGGTAAGCCCTGAGCCAGCGGGGCAGGGAGTGGCAGAACAGACTGGGACAGAGGGTAAGCCCTGAGCCAGCGGGACAGGGAGTGGCAGGACAGACTGGGACAGAGGGTAAGCCCTGAGCCAGCGGGACAGGGAGTGGCAGGACAGACTGGGACAGAGGGTAAGCCCTGAGCCAGCGGGACAGGGAGTGGCAGGACAGACTGGGACAGAGGGTAAGCCCTGAGCCAGCGAGACAGGGAATGGCAGGACAGACTGGGACAGAGGGTAAGCCCTGAGCCAGCGGGACAGGGAGTGGCAGGACAGACTGGGACAGAGGGTAAGCCCTGAGCCAGCGAGACAGGGAATGGCAGGACAGACTGGGACAGAGGGTAAGCCCTGAGCCAGCGGAACAAGGAGTGGCAGGACAGACTGGGACAGAAGGTAAGCCCTGAGCCAGCGGGACAGGGAATGGCAGGACAGACTGGGACAGAGGGTAAGCCCTGAGCCAGCGGGACAGGGAATGGCAGGACAGACTGGGACAGAAGGTAAGCCCTGAGCCAGCGAGACAGGGAGTGGCAGGACAGACTGGGACAGAGGGTAAGCCCTGAGCCAGCGGAACAAGGAGTGGCAGGACAGACTGGGACAGAAGGTAAGCCCTGAGCCAGCGGGACAGGGAGTGGCAGGGCAGACTGGGACAGAGGGTAAGCCCTGAGCCAGCGGGACAGGGAGTGGCAGGACAGACTGGGACAGAAGGTAAGCTCTGAGCCAGCGGGACAGGGAGTGGCAGGACAGACTGGGACAGAGGGTAAGCCCTGAGCCAGCGGGACAGGGAGTGGCAGGACAGACTGGGACAGAGGGTAAGCCCTGAGCCAGCGGGACAGGGAGTGGCAGGACAGACTGGGACAGAGGGTAAGCCCTGAGCCAGCGAGACAGGGAGTGGCAGGACAGACTGGGACAGAGGGTAAGCCCTGAGCCAGCGGGACAGGGAGTGGCAGGACAGACTGGGACAGAGGGTAAGCCCTGAGCCAGCGAGACAGGGAGTGGCAGGGCAGACTGGGACAGAGGGTAAGCCCTGAGCCAGCGGGACAGGGAGTGGCAGGACAGACTGGGACAGAAGGTAAGCCCTGAGCCAGCGGGACAGGGAGTGGCAGGACAGACTGGGACAGAGGGTAAGCCCTGAGCCAGCGGGACAGGGAGTGGCAGGACAGACTGGGACAGAGGGTAAGCCCTGAGCCAGCGGGACAGGGAGTGGCAGGACAGACTGGGACAGAGGGTAAGCCCTGAGCCAGCGAGACAGGGAGTGGCAGGACAGACTGGGACAGAAGGTAAGCCCTGAGCCAGCGGGACAGGGAGTGGCAGGACAGACTGGGACAGAGGGTAAGCCCTGAGCCAGCGGGACAGGGAGTGGCAGGACAGACTGGGACAGAGGGTAAGCCCTGAGCCAGCGGGACAGGGAGTGGCAGGACAGACTGGGACAGAGGGTAAGCCCTGAGCCAGCGGAACAAGGAGTGGCAGGACAGACTAGGACAGAAGGTAAGCCCTGAGCCAGCGAGACAGGGAATGGCAGGACAGACTGGGACAGAAGGTAAGCCCTGAGCCAGCGGGACAGGGAATGGCAGGACAGACTGGGACAGAGGGTAAGCCCTGAGCCAGCGGGACAGGGAGTGGCAGGACAGACTGGGACAGAAGGTAAGCCCTGAGCCAGCGGGACAGGGAGTGGCAGGACAGACTGGGACAGAGGGTAAGCCCTGAGCCAGCGGGACAGGGAGTGGCAGGACAGACTGGGACAGAAGGTAAGCCCTGAGCCAGCGGGACAGGGAGTGGCAGGACAGACTGGGACAGAAGGTAAGCCCTGAGCCAGCGAGACAGGGAATGGCAGGACAGACTGGGACAGAAGGTAAGCCCTGAGCCAGCGGGACAGGGAATGGCAGGACAGACTGGGACAGAGGGTAAGCCCTGAGCCAGCGGGACAGGGAGTGGCAGGACAGACTGGGACAGAAGGTAAGCCCTGAGCCAGCGGGACAGGGAGTGGCAGGACAGACTGGGACAGAGGGTAAGCCCTGAGCCAGCGGGACAGGGAGTGGCAGGACAGACTGGGACAGAGGGTAAGCCCTGAGCCAGCGGGACAGGGAATGGCAGGACAGACTGGGACAGAGGGTAAGCCCTGAGCCAGCGGGACAGGGAATGGCAGGACAGACTGGGACAGAAGGTAAGCCCTGAGCCAGCGGGACAGGGAATGGCAGGACAGACTGGGACAGAGGGTAAGCCCTGAGCCAGCGGGACAGGGAATGGCAGGACAGACTGGGACAGAGGGTAAGCCCTGAGCCAGCGGGACAGGGAATGGCAGGACAGACTGGGACAGAAGGTAAGCCCTGAGCCAGCGGGACAGGGAATGGCAGGACAGACTGGGACAGAAGGTAAGCCCTGAGCCAGCGGGACAGGGAATGGCAGGACAGACTGGGACAGAGGGTAAGCCCTGAGCCAGCGGGACAGGGAGTGGCAGGACAGACTGGGACAGAAGGTAAGCCCTGAGCCAGCGGGACAGGGAGTGGCAGGACAGACTGGGACAGAGGGTAAGCCCTGAGCCAGCGGGACAGGGAGTGGCAGGACAGACTGGGACAGAGGGTAAGCCCTGAGCCAGCGGGACAGGGAGTGGCAGGACAGACTGGGACAGAGGGTAAGCCCTGAGCCAGCGGAACAAGGAGTGGCAGGACAGACTGGGACAGAAGGTAAGCCCTGAGCCAGCGAGACAGGGAATGGCAGGACAGACTGGGACAGAAGGTAAGCCCTGAGCCAGCGGGACAGGGAATGGCAGGACAGACTGGGACAGAGGGTAAGCCCTGAGCCAGCGGGACAGGGAGTGGCAGGACAGACTGGGACAGAAGGTAAGCCCTGAGCCAGCGGGACAGGGAGTGGCAGGACAGACTGGGACAGAGGGTAAGCCCTGAGCCAGCGGGACAGGGAGTGGCAGGACAGACTGGGACAGAGGGTAAGCCCTGAGCCAGCGGGACAGGGAATGGCAGGACAGACTGGGACAGAGGGTAAGCCCTGAGCCAGCGGGACAGGGAATGGCAGGACAGACTGGGACAGAAGGTAAGCCCTGAGCCAGCGAGACAGGGAGTGGCAGAACAGACTGGGACAGAAGGTAAGCCCTGAGCCAGCGGGACAGGGAGTGGCAGGGCAGACTGGGACAGAAGGTAAGCCCTGAGCCAGCGAGACAGGGAATGGCAGGACAGACTGGGACAGAAGGTAAGCCCTGAGCCAGCGGGACAGGGAGTGGCAGGACAGACTGGGACAGAAGGTAAGCCCTGAGCCAGCGGGGCAGGGAGTGGCAGGACAGACTAGGACAGAAGGTAAGCCCTGAGCCTGCGAGACAGGGAGTGGCAGGACAGACTGGGACAGAGGGTAAGCCCTGAGCCAGCGGGACAGGGAGTGGCAGGACAGACTGGGACAGAAGGTAAGCCCTGAGCCAGCGAGACAGGGAATGGCAGGACAGACTGGGACAGAAGGTAAGCCCTGAGCCAGCGGGACAGGGAGTGGCAGGACAGACTGGGACAGAAGGTAAGCCCTGAGCCAGCGGGGCAGGGAGTGGCAGGACAGACTAGGACAGAAGGTAAGCCCTGAGCCTGCGAGACAGGGAGTGGCAGGACAGACTGGGACAGAGGGTAAGCCCTGAGCCAGCGGGACAGGGAGTGGCAGGGCAGACTGGGACAGAAGGTAAGCCCTGAGCCAGCGAGACAGGGAGTGGCAGGACAGACTGGGACAGAAGGTAAGCCCTGAGCCAGCGGGACAGGGAGTGGCAGGGCAGACTGGGACAGAAGGTAAGCCCTGAGCCTGCGAGACAGGGAGTGGCAGGACAGACTGGGACAGAGGGTAAGCCCTGAGCCAGCGAGACAGGGAGTGGCAGGACAGACTGGGACAGAAGGTAAGCCCTGAGCCAGCGGGACAGGGAGTGGCAGGACAGACTAGGACAGAGGGTAAGCCCTGAGCCAGCGAGACAGGGAGTGGCAGAACAGACTGGGACAGAAGGTAAGCTCTGAGCCAGCGGGGCAGGGAGTGGCAGGACAGACTAGGACAGAAGGTAAGCCCTGAGCCAGCGGGGCAGGGAGTGGCAGGACAGACTAGGACAGAAGGTAAGCCCTGAGCCAGCGGAACAAGGAGTGGCAGAACAGACTGGGGCAGAAGGTAAGCTCTGAGCCAGCGGGGCAGGGAGTGGCAGGACAGACTGGGACAGAAGGTAAGCCCTGAGCCAGCGGGGCAGGGAGTGGCAGGACAGACTAGGACAGAAGGTAAGCCCTGAGCCTGCGAGACAGGGAATGGCAGAACAGACTGGGACAGAAGGTAAGCCCTGAGCCAGCGGGACAGGGAGTGGCAGGACAGACTGGGACAGAAGGTAAGCCCTGAGCCAGCGGGACAGGGAGTGGCAGGGCAGACTGGGACAGAAGGTAAGCCCTGAGCCAGCGGGACAGGGAGTGGCAGGACAGACTAGGACAGAAGGTAAGCCCTGAGCCAGCGGGGCAGGGAGTGGCAGGACAGACTAGGACAGAAGGTAAGCCCTGAGCCAGCGGGGCAGGGAGTGGCAGGGCAGACTGGGACAGAAGGTAAGCCCTGAGCCAGCGGGACAGGGAGTGGCAGGGCAGACTGGGACAGAAGGTAAGCCCTGAGCCAGCGGGACAGGGAGTGGCAGGACAGACTAGGACAGAAGGTAAGCCCTGAGCCAGCGGGGCAGGGAGTGGCAGGACAGACTAGGACAGAAGGTAAGCCCTGAGCCAGCGGGACAGGGAGTGGCAGTACAGACTGGGACAGAAGGTAAGCCCTGAGCCAGCGGGACAGGGAATGGCAGGACAGACTGGGACAGAGGGTAAGCCCTGAGCCAGCGGGACAGGGAGTGGCAGGACAGACTGGGACAGAAGGTAAGCCCTGAGCCAGCGGGACAGGGAGTGGCAGGACAGACTGGGACAGAAGGTAAGCCCTGAGCCAGCGGGACAGGGAGTGGCAGGACAGACTGGGACAGAAGGTAAGCCCTGAGCCAGCGGGACAGGGAGTGGCAGTACAGACTGGGACAGAAGGTAAGCCCTGAGCCAGCGGGACAGGGAATGGCAGGACAGACTGGGACAGAGGGTAAGCCCTGAGCCAGCGGGACAGGGAGTGGCAGGGCAGACTGGGACAGAAGGTAAGCCCTGAGCCAGCGGGACAGGGAGTGGCAGTACAGACTGGGACAGAAGGTAAGCCCTGAGCCAGCGAGACAGGGAATGGCAGGACAGACTGGGACAGAGGGTAAGCCCTGAGCCAGCGGGACAGGGAGTGGCAGGGCAGACTGGGACAGAAGGTAAGCCCTGAGCCAGCGGGACAGGGAGTGGCAGTACAGACTGGGACAGAAGGTAAGCCCTGAGCCAGCGGGACAGGGAGTGGCAGGACAGACTGGGACAGAAGGTAAGCCCTGAGCCAGCGGGACAGGGAATGGCAGGACAGACTGGGACAGAGGGTAAGCCCTGAGCCAGCGGGACAGGGAGTGGCAGGGCAGACTGGGACAGAAGGTAAGCCCTGAGCCAGCGGGACAGGGAGTGGCAGTACAGACTGGGACAGAAGGTAAGCCCTGAGCCAGCGGGACAGGGAGTGGCAGGGCAGACTGGGACAGAAGGTAAGCCCTGAGCCAGCGGGACAGGGAGTGGCAGGGCAGACTGGGACAGAAGGTAAGCCCTGAGCCTGCGAGACAGGGAGTGGCAGGACAGACTGGGACAGAAGGTAAGCCCTGAGCCAGCGAGACAGGGAGTGGCAGGGCTGACTGGGACAGAAGGTAAGCCCTGAGCCAGCGGGACAGGGAGTGGCAGGACAGACTGGGACAGAAGGTAAGCCCTGAGCCAGCGAGACAGGGAGTGGCAGGGCAGACTGGGACAGAAGGTAAGCCCTGAGCCAGCGGGACAGGGAGTGGCAGGACAGACTAGGACAGAAGGTAAGCCATGAGCCTGCGGGACAGGGAGTGGCAGCACGGACTGGGACTAAAGATTTCCCGCAATGTGTTTTCGGACCCGAGATGTATCATAATATTCATTTCAATCTGTGTCAATTGTCGTTGTGTGTGATATGATGACGGCTGCAAGTGTCCTGGCTCTACGTTGTCATGGTGTTGTATGCATGTAGGACAAGGAATGGGAAGCGACCCTGGCCGAGAGACTGATGGAGAAGGAGGTTCAGAGAGAGCAGGCGATGGCGCAGCTAGAGCAACAGATGCAGAGGGGCTTTCAAACCAAGGAAGAACATTTGCAGAAGACTCTTCAGGAGAAGGAGGAGGATATGAAATTGGCTATCGAGGAGCGGGATCTCCAAAAGATGGCAGCACTGAGTCAGACCGACACGGCCAAGGACGAACTGCAGCAGGAAGTGACGACATTGACACAGGTACTCCACTTGCATTGCAAACTCCGCTCATCTTCCATTTAGTCGCTTCTGGAGTGATATCGTGCTTTTCAGCGAATTTTAAATTGAAATAAGATTTATTTTAAATTTGGTGTTTATTTGGTGACAAGTTTGCTTTGATATTATGGATATCGTGGGTTGGCGCAGTGTTTTTATCTCAGTTCGGGTTACGGATACCTTTGGCCTGTTGATATGCGGCAGACCGTGTGCGGTAGTTGTGGTAAGCGGCATAATGGGGTGTTTGGCACTTTATACATAACGTTGTCACCAGATTCTGTTACGCTTTCTCGAAACTCGATTGGCAGCTGAATCGGTTTGCCGAATCGTTAATCTTAATATCGTTTGCCGGTGTTTGTGATCAATGCCGAGCGACGTGTGAGGTGTCATTAATGCGTTGGTTTGCTGTGCGTGTCACATGGCTTTGACATGTTGTGTGGTGCCCCAGGCTGGTGGCCGCCCTCCAACACCGCCTCCTGGGCCCGGTCGTCTGGAGCGAGAACTAGAGCAGGTCAAAGGTCAGCTGGCAGCCGTAAGAGCTGCTTGTCGCTGTCAGACGTCTGGTTCAAACACCGAGAATTCGCCTGGGCTTGACTTCACAGCGAGGGGCTCGCGAACTGGGGAAGATCCGAGTTCCGGAGACGTCTGCGAAGTAGAGATTGGAAGAGATAGTGACATTGAAAAGAAAGTACTTTCAAGTACGGAAAGATCAGAAGAGACACTGTTACCGCGGTGTCCTGTCCGGGTGATGAGAGCGACCAGTGGAGAGTGGATCCCGGTTGATAGCAGTGACGGTCCACATGGCCCAGAGAAGGATGACACAGCTCGAGATGGTGCAGTCCCTGGTGACACAGCCCCAGATGGCGCGTTCCCTGGTGACGCAGTCCTGGATGGCACAGTCCCTGGTGACGCAGTCCCAGATGGCGCGGTCCCTGGTGAGGCAGTCCCGGATGGCATGGTCCCTGGTGACACAGTCCCAGATGGCGCTGTTCCTGGTGACACAGCCCCAGATGGTGCGGTCCCTGGTGGCGCAGTCCCAGATGGCGTTGTCCCTGGTGACACAGCCCCAGATGGCATGTTCCCTGGTGACACAACCCCAGATAGCGCGGTCCCTGATGAAAAAGGTGCAGCTGAGCCGAGACAAGATGACAGCGGGCAGTCCCCGTTAGAGCCGGGGCTTTGTGTGGAGACGCTGGCGCGGCGTGTGGAGGACTTGGAGCGGGAGTACCAAGTAAGCGGCCGTGGACCCACCCCTGCCTCCCAGCTCGCCCATATACACACAGGGTCGGTGTGGTCCTGCGGCACCCCTAGCAGCAACCCTTGGTGTGGCCGTCTGCTTTGGTCTGATTCCCTTCCTCCCTTACTTGGTTAGCGTCACTTGCTCCTTCCCGATATCCTTCCGCACTGTCGTCACTTCCTGGTCACGTGGTGCTCGTTGTGTTACTGATTGCGATCAGTGCTTTGTGGGGCTGAGACTGCGCTAACATTGCACAGCCATTGCGATGTGATTCTTTCTGTGTCCGGCTTACCTTTAGTTGATGCTTTCTCCGTAAGCTAAGCGAAATATAATTTATCTTATGTGTTTTTTTGTACTTTTCTGGCTTTGTATCGTATGTCCATAGAGCTGGACGCGACTTTAGATCAATGGCCATTCTTCTATGTTAGAGCGAACCATTGTTTCAGCATAGCTCACGTATAACTCAAGCCTACTTTTTACTGCAATAATCCATATTGTGGGCTCTAACATGAAACATGGACCAGATTAATCATAGATTACGACTCCTTCTACCAGATGACGCCGCCATGTCTACCGTGTGCATCCTAACCGCAGTCGTCTCAGACCGTTTGTTTTTGTAAATCTTGTTGCTACAAATAATGAAATCATAAAATAAAAACTAAAATTATGTAAATGTTTACATTTTGGTTTTTACCTTGAGTGTTGTGGTAACCCGAATAGCTTAGGTGAAGTAGTGTGGTATTTTTTTGTTTGTGATAAATAATGATCCTCGTCCTGGTGTTCCTGTCTATATATTAGATGCTTGTGTGGATCCATGGTGTCCCGTCGTTTATTCTGCTACCTTATATTCTATTAATACTTAACCTGTGTTGTACCCTGAGGACATTAACACTTATTATCACATGCAGTGGTTTTACCCCGCAATCGGGCCTTGTTACTTACCTTGTCTGTGTTACCATGGTCCCCGTGTTGTGTAGCTGTTGTACCTGCCGACCGGTTAGACTTTTCAGTGTCTTGTCCCCCTTTGTTTTTGTGGCCATATGCTGGGGGGGAGAATATCTGTTGTATTTGTATCATTTGTATTATAGTTGTGACCGAGATATGTTACTCATATAACTTAGATGTAACTACCGTGAAGCAAATCATACTCTCTCGGTGAAGTGCTAAAATCATGTTAATAATATTATTATGTTCCGCAAAGGGGTCCAATAGGTTACCAGAATAAATACGCTAAAGTTACCGCTGTACGGAGCGATATGGTTACAAGTGGGGGTGAGTCACGAGAGAATAGCCTCACTGATTGCTTGATGTTTATGTTGTGTTGTAGAAATACCAGCACCTGAAGGGCGCGATGAAGGCCGCTCAGGACAAACACAAGCAGCAGGTGCAGCAACTATCCAATCAGATTGAGGAGAATTCCAAGCGCCACAAAGTAAAGATGGACGAAATGGATAGGCGCCACCTATGGGAGAAGCATGAACTAGCGGAGAGCCACGAGAAGGCGCTGCACCACAAGGTGGCTGAGGTTCGAGAGGAGTTCAAGTTGCGTCTCCAGGAAACGGAGCAGCGCCACCTGGAGATAACACAGGCGTCCTCTGGTGACCTTGAGAATGTGTACCAAAGTCAGATGGCCGCTCTAAAGGTTGCTCACGAGACGGCTCTACAAGAACAATTCACTCAGGTACATTTTGAGAAGATTTATACCAAACGTTGAGTGTTCGTGGTTGCGTTTTGGATTGAATCGGTTTATTGTTCTCTTCAATCAGTTACAGTTGTTCGACAAGCTTATACAACATCAAAAGGGAATAAAACTAAACATATTAACAGCAGCACAAGCAAGGCTTATTAGCTGCAGAGTTCATACAAAATGTTACATATCTTTCACATATCGGCTAGTGTCTTTTTATTAATGTCAATTAATTATTTTACTCCTAAAGTGGGCATCTAAGCATTAAAAAAGATCATAAAATAAGCGGCTTATGATCGAACCATTCAGGTTATATATTGATGCTAAAATCTGAAGATTTAGATTGCCAATTTCCCTTTACCATTTTAGGTTGAACAATTCCGCAAGCAGGTTCACGAGCTGGAACATCGCTGCGAACAGCTCGTGAAGGACATTGCGTCCCAGAGTTCCGGCTTCGAAAGTAAGATAGAGGAGTTGCAACATAAACTCGATGCAGAAAAGCTGAATAGTGAAAAACTCGAAAAGGACAAAGCTAATGTGATTACTGAATTTGAAGACAAGCGGTCTCATCTGGATAACCGAGTGCTGGAGCTGACGGCTCAGTGCGAAATGCTGAAGAAGAGTCTGGAGGAGACGGTCGATGCTAGTCAGTGCAAGGAAAATGCGCTTCACGATCAAATAAAGACGCTCTCTGACCGGAACGCGGAACTGGACGCGCAGATGAAGCAGCTGCAACCGGAAGTGGCGCCTCCCAGCGTGGAGGAGGAGAAGCTGCAGTCGGCGCCTGAGGACGTGGAACCAGTCGTCGACGGGGCAGTGCAGGAGCCTGTTGTGGTGGCGAGCGAGTCGGCCAGTGTGACGGGCGCCGCGCCCCCGGGGCCGGACAGCCTGGCGGAGGCAAGGCGCCAGCTAGAGACGATGGCGGAGGAGTACGAAGGGAAGCTGGCCGCCTCGGCAGCCAGGGCGGCCTCCCTGGAGGGCCAGGTGGGCCTGCTGCAGGGCCAGGTCCGGGACCTCATCGAGAAGGAGAACCAGCTGAACTCTGACCTGGAGCAGACTAAGGACGACTACGAGGCGCGGCTGGCGGCGCAGACCCGCGCCATGGACGGGCTGCGGGACAGCGTGGACACCCTGCAGGCCATCGAGCAGCAGCTCCGGGCGCAGCTCACGTCCACGGAGAAGGAATGCGACCAGAAGCTGGACCTGACGAGCCAGCTGAACCAGAAGCAGATGGACGTGATGTCGCAGACGTTCTCGGCCAACAGCGCGGAGCTGCAGCACATCCTGGGCGAGCTGATGCAGTCCCGCGAGCAGATGGCTCACCAGATGGAGGCCCGCGCGGACGAGGACGACGCCCGGATAGGGGAGCTGGAGCAGGAGTTGGGGCGGCTGCAGCAGGCCGTCATGATGCTGGAGGACCAGAGTGCCAAACTGGAAGCGGAACTCAGCGAGAAGTCCAAACTTCTGATTCAGTCTCAGGGTGAAGTGACCGAGAAGGAGTCTCAGCTGGAAAAAGCGAGAAACAAATGCCTAGCAAGTGAGGCCCTAGCGGAGGAGAAGGAAAAGTGCGCCAGGCAGTTTGAAAGTGCGCTTGAAGAACTTAAGTTGACCAGTCAACAGCAGATAGAAATGCTGCAATCTAAGTCCCAGACGTTAGAGAGCTCGCTGAATGAAACCGGCAGCACATCGGGGGAGCTGCTTAAGCGCATATCGAACTTAGAAGAGTCTCTCATGGAGAAAGATCAGGTGATTGCGTCATTCGAAACGAAGGTCAAGGACTTTGGGTTGCAGATTCAGAAGCAGGGCGAGCAGTTTCAGACGCAGACGCTGGACGTTGAGGAGTCCTTGGTGGCGAAGGACAGCCAGATAGCCAGCCTAAAGGAGCGGCTCAAGGACTCTGAGGCCCTGGCCGGCGCGCGGGACGCAGCCATCAGCGATAAAAGTGCCGAGATCGAGGGACTCCACCAGAAGTTCAACCAGCTTCGCGAGGAGGCCAAAGCGAAGTTGAAAGAGCTGCGGAGCACCATTGAGGAGTTGACGGGGGCACTGGAGAGCAAGGAGTCAGAGACGCGGAAACAGCTGGAGCAGAAAGAGGCGGAGCTGGACAAGCGGATCCAGGAGGTCATGGACAACGTGGAGGTGGAGCAGGCGGCGCGGGATCTGGATCACAAGGCCGAGGTCAAGGTCCTCAACGACCGCCTCGACAAGGAGCGAGAGAACATGAAGCAGTTTAAGGTCAGTGGGCGGGGTGCGTCATGGATGTGGGCGCAGTGCGTCATGGATGTGGGGGGGGGGGGGGGGTGCGTCATGGATGTGGGCGCAGTGCGCTATGGATGTGGGCACAGCGCGTCTTGGATGTGGGCGGAGTGCGTCATGGATGTGGGTGCAGTGCGTCATGGATGTGGGCGCAGTGCGTCATGGATGTGGGCGCAGTGCGCCTTGGATGTGGGCGGGGTGCGTCATGGATGTGGGCGCAGTGCGTCATGGATGTGGGCGCAGTGCGTCATGGATGTGGGCGCAGTGCGTCATGGATGTGGGCGGGGTGCGTCATGAATGTGGGTGCAGTGCGTCATGGATGTGGGCACAGTGCGTCATGGATGTGGGCGCAGTGCGTCATGGATGTGGGTGGTACTTGTGAGTGCAGTGCGTCATAGATGGGGGCACAGTGCGTCATAGATGTGGGTGATACTTATTCCTATATATCCTATGCATCCTGTATCATAACCCCCAATGCTGTGTGATGACCCCCACCCTATATAATGCCTCCCTATGCTGTGTGATGACCCCCACCCTGTATAATGGCCCACTATGCTGTGTGCGGACCCCCCACCCTATATACTGACCCCCTATGCTGTGTGCTGACCCCCACCTTTAAAATGCCCCCCTATGCTGTGTGATGACCCCCACCCTATATAATGGCCCACTATGCTGTGTGCGGACCCCCACCCTATATTATGAACCACTATGCGGTTAGATGATCCCCACCCTATATAATGCCCCCCTATGCTGTGTGAGCCCCCCCCCCCCCGCCGTATATAATGGCCCCTATGCTGTATGATGACCCCCACCCTTTAAAATAACCCCACCCTATATACTGACCCCCTATGTTGTGTGATGACCCCACCCTATATACTGACCCCTTCTGCTGCGTGATGACCCCCGCCGTATATAATGGCCCCCTATGCTGTGTGATGACCCCCACCCTGTATACTGGCCCCCTATGCTGTGTGATGACCCCCACTCTGTATACTGGCCCCCTATGCTGTGTGATGACCCCCACCCTTTAAAATAACCCCACCCTATATACTGACCCCCTATGTTGTGTGATGACACCACCCTATATAATGACCCCTTTGCTGTGTGATGCAGGAGAGTGTGCGGACCCAGTTCGAGCAACGCCAGGCGACCGTGAAGGCCACCATCAGCAAGCTGAAGGCCGACTTCAACACCTCCATCAAGGAACGCGATGATGTCATTGAGGCCAAGCTCCAGAGCCTGGCCCGAGACAAGGACAAAGGTGGGCACCCCGCGGTGACGGCAGTGGGGTGAGGACCCCCCACCCCCCTCCCCGCTGGAAAGGATCTAATAGTTACTTATGGGTTAAGCCTTACTCTACACTATGCACGAAAGTGGCCTAAAAGTCCGATGATGCCCTTCCGGCTCCATCGGTGGCGCGATGACTACCAGGGAGGCTGACCCGAATTCGAGGCTCCATCGGTCAAAGTGCGAATACAAAGCTATAACCCTTATGTATGCAAGCGTAGTTTACAATACCAAACCATCGATCCGCCCATGTTGTGCCCATAGTACATAAAAACTTAGGTGAAATAATGCTGTGTTGTCCCACAGGATTACGCATGCCCCAATGTGTGTTTTGCTATGGCATGCGCCCCGCACTTCATCGAACGTTCTACGGCTTACAGAGAAAGAGGTTGAGATGCGGCAGCAGCGCATCAAGGCGATGGAGGAGCAGACTGAGCTCAACCGAAAGTTCGGGGACATAAAGGCCAAGCTGGACGAGGAGGTGAACTTCCTGCGCGCGGAGGCCGAGTCGGCCAAGGTGCGCCTGCAGGAGGCCCACCAGCAGAACCAGTCGGAGAAGGAGGCCATGATGAGACACACCGAGACCGACAAGTCTGAAGTCATGCAGCAGCTGGAGGTGGCGCGTGTCGAGAAGGGCCAGTTCGAGAGCAAGGTGCGTGACCTGGAGGAAGAGCTGGCCAACGTCAGCAAACACCTGGACGAGGAAAAGGCCGCGTACGCCGAGTTGAGGCGGGATTTGGATGAACTGAAAGAGAAATTGGAGAGGGAAGTTGAAGCTTTAAATAAGGAGAAGGAGGAACTGATGCAAAATAAAGATTTGTCAGAAGAGTTCGAAAAATTGAAGGAATCCAATAAAGCTCTGACAACGGAGAAGGAAGCTTTACAGGAGCAGATAAGAGGTGTCATGGAGAAGCACGAGTTGGAGATCCAAGAGAAGGTGACGACCGAGCTCACCTTAAAGGAACAAGTGAACGAAGTAACAAAAAGGGAACTTGCTCTCCAAGAAGAGTTAAAAGAGTATCAGAATAGATCCTCACAGGAATCGGAGGCGATGGGTAAGTTACGAGAGGAGTTGGCAAAAGTACAGGCAGGACATGAAAGCGAGCTGGCAAATCTACGGAAACAAGTGTCGGAGGACAGTGAGGAACGGTCAAATACATGGAACCAAACGGAAACCGACATTAGGAAAGAATACGAAACGAAGTTAACTGAACTGAAGGAGAAAGCTTCGGCTAAGTTACAGGAACTGAGGAAGCAGATTAAGGAGAGGGACGCGGAGTTGTCCGGGCTGAAGGAGGAGTTGCAACGAAAAAGTGAAGAATTTGAAGAAACGTCCGCCGTGAAGTCTCAGGAATTCGCAACATTCAAAGAGGAGCGAGAACGAGAAGATAACGAACGCAAACAACAGATAGCCGCTTATGAGAAGCGATTGGCAGAAATGAGTGGAAATGATAAAGAGTTAGAAGCAAAACTCAGTGAGTTGACAGAGAAATTGAACGTAGCCGAGGACAAGCTGAATGAAAATATATCCACTTTCCACGTAACTGTGCAGGGGTATCAAGAGCAGCTACAAGGTCAGAGAGAAAGCTTTGAGACAGAGCTAATGCTATGGAAAACTAAAGTGGATGAGACGGAAAGTCAGAGAAAACTCGGACGGGAAGAAGGGGAGACATTAAGTGAAAGGTTACAGGTCATGGAGGGCAAATTGAAGACCAGTGATGAGTTGGCATCGAATACCAAGGCTGAGCTCATGAAGGCTCAGGAAGAGATTGTAGAATCCGTCAAAAAACATGAAGAAGCCATGGCGACGTTGGAGAAGACCTGGCAGGAAAAGCAGCAGGAATTGAAGCAACGGTACAGAACGAAGTTAAAAGAAATCCACGAACGAAATGAAACGATGATCAAAGAGGGCTCAGGTAAGTTTGCTGAGGAGCGAACATCTTTGGAGCTACAGCTACAAGATAAGGAACAACAAATAAAGGACTTGGAATCTAGACTTCAAAGTAACCAAGTCGAATGGAGTGAAAAAGTGAATTCAATCGAACAATCCAATGTAGAGAAATTTGAATCTAGTCAAGATGCATTCAAGGCAGCTCAAGAACGCATCACAGTACTTGAGAGCGAATGTCAGTCTATTGGTGCTAAACGTGATGAACTTGACGCAAGTGTGAACCAGCTACAGCAAGACATATCGAAGCGAGAAGAAGACGTCATGGGTCTGAACAAAACCCGCAGTGACCTGGAGGAAGTGTTGGCCAAGCTCAAGAGGCGACATGAGGAGCAATTAGCCAGGGTGAGGAATGAACACGAGGCACAATTAGCGACATTGAAAGAAAACCAAGACGAATTGACAAAGGTCAAGAGAGACCATGAGGAGGAATTGACAAAGGTCAAGAGAGACCATGAGGAGGAATTGACAAAGGTCAAGAGAGACCATGAGGAGGAATTGACAAAGCTCAAGAGATACCATGAGGAGGAATTGACAAAGACAAAGACTGACCATCAGGAAGAACTGGCTTCCGAGTCGACGAGGCTGCAAGCGGAGAGCGCCGCGAAGCTGGCTGAGCTGAAGAAGAAGGCGGAAGTTCGGTTGAACCAGATCAAAAAGCAGCTGCAAGGGGACAAGGAGGGCACGATGGCCGAGCTGCTGGACACCGTGACGACGCTGCAGGAGAAGATCAGCCAGATGGAACCCCATCTGCAGGACATGGAGACGTCGCAGAAACAGTTCCGGGAGCAGGAGTTCAAGTGGCAAGAGGAGAAGGAGAGTCTGCACGAGGAATGGCGGGAGAAGCAGTCGACGTGGGAGGGACAGCGGGCTGAGATGGCGGCGGCGCACGTCGCCGAGGTGGAGGCCCTCCGCGAGTCCCTGGCCGCCCAGCTGGAGGCCAAGGACCGTGCGGCCCAGGACAGCATTCAGAAGGCGGAGGCCAGTGTGACGTCAGCTGTGGCCGAGAGCCAGAGTCGCCAGGACATGGAAGCGCAAATTGCGTCCTTGAACAAAACCATCGAACGCCTGAGAGGCGACATGCGTGAAGCCAAGGAGCAGCGAGCGACGGACATGACAACGCTGGAACTGGAGCACAAGAAAAACCTGAGTGAGCTGAAGGCGGAGTACGAGACGCAGCTAGAAGAGGTCCAGGAGTCCCACATGAGTAAAGTTAAGCAGCTGGTGAAGGACTTCAACATCAAATTTGCGGAGAAGGAGCATGAATTCCAGGATACGTTCACTGTTTCTGTCGGTAAGTGTCGCGTCAATAGTTCAACAAGCTTGCTAATATATATTTCCAAGACTTTCAGAGATTGATTCAGCTTCAAGATTTGAGTTTATTTCAGCAACAACAGAATATACATATATATATATATGCAACAACATAATAAGTTCAAATGGTGTCGCCCTGGGGACCCCCGTTGAGGCCAAGGAGGTCGCTAGTAAAGGAACCACGGAGAAAAAACATGATCTTATGTATGATTCTTTCTGAGCGTGGTAACTAATAATGAGCTACTGTTCTGACTATGCGGACTAGTCGTGTATCTGTAACATCACATATAATTTGTCGTGCCGTGGAATGTTTACCTGATTGGTTGGCTCCGATCTTGTTGCTATGGCAGACAAGAGTCGGCGACACGAAGACAAGATGGCGTACGAGCACCGTAAGGAGGTGGAAGAGCTTCACAAGGAGCTGTACGAGAAGGAGTCCAAGACAGAAGAGCTCATT
Organism: Arenicola marina; assembly: GCA_964019135.1. Classification (NCBI taxonomy): domain Eukaryota; kingdom Metazoa; phylum Annelida; class Polychaeta; family Arenicolidae; genus Arenicola; species Arenicola marina. Next base: position 36,812,896 of record OZ025259.1, on the reverse strand, counting down.
GAGGAGTACGAAGGCCGGATGCAGGTAGCGAACTTATACAGCCAGTCTTTCGCTTCGTAAATTAGCATTGTATTTGGCGATGCTTCATACACACCCTCGATAATCTTGTTTATGCCAGAGTATATTTAATCTGTAGTCAAAAATGATCATCTACGGTAAATGTATGCTGCAGTGCCGAAGTACGCGGTCTCGCTGTGGTAAGTGCTTGTCGGCCGTGAATGTTGCTCGACAGATCTCGACAGATGTCTGCAGCAGACAGACGTGATGGTTATGAAGGGATGTGATGTTTGCTACAGGAGTTGGAGGAGGGCCATAAGGTGGCTGAGCGGGATCTGGTTACGAAGGGATGTGATGTTTGCTACAGGAGTTGGAGGAGGGCCATAAGGTGGCTGAACGGGATCTGGTTGTGAAGGGATGTGATGTTTGCTACAGGAGTTGGAGGAGGGCCATAAGGTGGCTGAGCGGGATCTGGTTTTGAAGGGATGTGATGTTTGCTGCAGGAGTTGAAGGAGGGCCATAAGGTGGCTGAGCGGGATCTGGTTATAAAGGGATGTGATGTTTGATACAGGAGTTGGAGGAGGGCCATAAGGTGGCTGAGCGAGATGTGGTTATGAAGGGATGTGATGTTTGCTGCAGGAGTTGGAGGAGGGCCATAAGGTGGCTGAGCGAGATCTGGTTATGAAGGGATGTGATGTTTGCTGCAGGAGTTGGAGGAGGGCCATAAGGTGGCTGAGCGAGATGTGGTTATGAAGGGATGTGATGTTTGCTGCAGGAGTTGGAGGAGGGCCATAAGGTGGCTGAGCGAGATCTGGTTATGAAGGGATGTGATGTTTGCTACAGGAGTTGGAGGAGGGCCATAAGGTGGCTAAGCGAGATGTGGTTATGAAGGGATGTGATGTTTGCTGCAGGAGTTGGAGGAGGACCACAAGGTGGCGGAGCGGGATCTGGTTATGAAGGGATGTGATGTTTGCTGCAGGAGTTGGAGGAGGACCATAAGGTGGCTGAGCGGGATCTGGTTATGAAGGGATGTGATGTTTGCTACAGGAGCTGGAGGAGGGCCATAAGGTAGCTGAGCGAGATGTGGTTATGAAGGGATGTGATGTTTGCTACAGGAGTTGGGGAGGGCCATAAGGTGGCTGAGCGAGATGTGGTTATGAAGGGATGTGATGTTTGCTGCAGGAGTTGGAGGAGGGCCATAAGGTAGCTGAGCGAGATGTGGTTATGAAGGGATGTGATGTTTGCTACAGGAGTTGGAGGAGGGCCATAAGGTGGCTGAGCGAGATGTGGTTATGAAGGGATGTGATGTTTGCTACAGGAGTTGGAGGAGGGCCATAAGGTGGCTGCGCGAGATCTGGTTATGAAGGGATGTGATGTTTGCTGCAGGAGTTGGAGGAGGGCCATAAGGTGGCTGAGCGAGATGTGGTTATGAAGGGATGTGATGTTTGCTACAGGAGTTGGAGGAGGGCCATGAGGTAGCTAAGCGAGATCTGGTTATGAAGTGATGTGATGTTTTCTGCAGGAGTTGGAGGAGGACCACAAGGTGGCTGAGCGGGATCTGGTTATGAAGGGATGTGATGTTTGCTACAGGAGTTGGAGGAGGGCCACAAGGTGGCTGAGCGAGATGTGGTTATGAAGGGATGTGATGTTTGCTACAGGAGTTGGAGGAGGGCCATAAGGTAGCTGAGCGAGATCTGGTTATGAAGTGATGTGATGTTTGCTGCAGGAGTTGGAGGAGGACCACAAGGTGGCTGAGCGGGATCTGGTTATGAAGGGATGTGATATTTGCTGCAGGAGTTGGAGCAGGGCCTTAAGGTGGCTGAGCGAGATCTGGTTATGAAGGGATGTGATATTTGCTGCAGGAGTTGGAGGAGGACCACAAGGTGGTTGAGCGGAATCTGGTTATGAAGGGATGTGACGTTTGCTGCAGGAGTTAGAGGAGTGCCATAAGGTAGCTGAGCGAGATCTGGTTATGAAGGGATGTGATGTTTGCTACAGGAGTTGGAGGAGGGCCATAAAGTAGCTGAGCGAGATGTGGTTATGAAGGGATGTGATGTTTGCTACAGGAGTTGGAGGAGGGCCATAAGGTTGCTGAGCGAGATCTGGTTATGAAGGGATGTGATGTTTGCTACAGGAGTTGGAGGAGGGCCATAAGGTGGCTGAGCGAGATCTGGTTATGAAGGGATGTGATGTTTGCTACAGGAGTTGGAGGAGGGCCATAAGGTGGCTGAGTGAGATCTGATTATGAAGGGATGTGATGTTTGCTACAGGAGTTGGAGGAGGGCCATAAGGTGGCTGAGCGAGATGTGGTTATGAAGGGATGTGATGTTTGCTACAGGAGTTGGAGGAGGGCCTTAAGGTGGCTGAGCGAAATCTGGTTATGAAGGGATGTGATGTTTGCTACAGGAGTTGGAGGAAGGCCATAACGTGGCTGGGCGGGATGTGGTTATGAAGGGATGTGATGTTTGCTGCAGGAGTTGGAGGAGGGCCATAAGGTGGCTGAGCGAGATTTGGTTATGAAGGGATGTGATGTTTGCTACAGGAGCTGGAGGAGGGCCATAAGGTAGCTGAGCGAGATTTGGTTATGAAGGGATGTGATGTTTGCTACAGAAGTTGGAGGAGTGCCATAAGGTACCTGAGCGAGATGTGGTTGTGAAGGGATGTGATGTTTGCTACAGGAGTTGGAGGAGGGCCATAAGGTGGCTGAGCGAGATGTGGTTATGAAGGGATGTGATGTTTGCTGCAGGAGTTGGAGGAGGACCACAAGGTGGCGGAGCGGGATCCGGTTATGAAGGGATGTGATGTTTGCTACAGGAGTTGGGGGAGGGCCATAAGGTGGCTGAGCGGGATCTGGTTATGAAGGGATGTGATGTTTGCTACAGGAGTTGGAGGAGGGCCATAAGGTAGCTGAGCGAGATCTGGTTATGAAGTGATGTGATGTTTGCTGCAGGAGTTGGAGGAGGACCACAAGGTGGCTGAGCGGGATCTGGTTATGAAGGGATGTGATGTTTGCTGCAAGAGTTGGAGCAGGGCCTTAAGGTGGCTGAGCGAGATCTGGTTATGAAGGGATGTGATATTTGCTGCAGGAGTTGGAGGAGGACCACAAGGTGGTTGAGCGGAATCTGGTTATGAAGGGATGTGACGTTTGCTGCAGGAGTTAGAGGAGTGCCATAAGGTAGCTGAGCGAGATCTGGTTATGAAGGGATGTGATGTTTGCTACAGGAGTTGGAGGAGGGCCATAAAGTAGCTGAGCGAGATGTGGTTATGAAGGGATGTGATGTTTGCTACAGGAGTTGGAGGAGGGCCATAAGGTTGCTGAGCGAGATCTGGTTATGAAGGGATGTGATGTTTGCTACAGGAGTTGGAGGAGGGCCATAAGGTGGCTGAGCGAGATCTTGTTATGAAGGGATGTGATGTTTGCTACAGGAGTTGGAGGAGGGCCATAAGGTGGCTGAGCGAGATGTGGTTATGAAGGGATGTGATGTTTGCTACAGGAGTTGGAGGAGGGCCTTAAGGTGGCTGAGCGAAATCTGGTTATGAAGGGATGTGATGTTTGCTACAGGAGTTGGAGGAAGGCCATAACGTGGCTGGGCGGGATGTGGTTATGAAGGGATGTGATGTTTGCTGCAGGAGTTGGAGGAGGGCCATAAGGTGGCTGAGCGAGATTTGGTTATGAAGGGATGTGATGTTTGCTGCAGGAGTTGGAGGAGGACCACAAGGTGGCGGAGCGGGATCCGGTTATGAAGGGATGTGATGTTTGCTACAGGAGTTGGGGGAGGGCCATAAGGTGGCTGAGCGGGATCTGGTTATGAAGGGATGTGATGTTTGCTACAGGAGTTGGAGGAGGGCCATAAGGTAGCTGAGCGAGATCTGGTTATGAAGTGATGTGATGTTTGCTGCAGGAGTTGGAGGAGGACCACAAGGTGGCTGAGCGGGATCTGGTTATGAAGGGATGTGATGTTTGCTGCAGGAGTTGGAGCAGGGCCTTAAGGTGGCTGAGCGAGATCTGGTTATGAAGGGATGTGATATTTGCTGCAGGAGTTGGAGGAGGACCACAAGGTGGTTGAGCGGAATCTGGTTATGAAGGGATGTGACGTTTGCTGCAGGAGTTAGAGGAGTGCCATAAGGTAGCTGAGCGAGATCTGGTTATGAAGGGATGTGATGTTTGCTACAGGAGTTGGAGGAGGGCCATAAAGTAGCTGAGCGAGATGTGGTTATGAAGGGATGTGATGTTTGCTACAGGAGTTGGAGGAGGGCCATAAGGTTGCTGAGCGAGATCTGGTTATGAAGGGATGTGATGTTTGCTACAGGAGTTGGAGGAGGGCCATAAGGTGGCTGAGCGAGATCTTGTTATGAAGGGATGTGATGTTTGCTACAGGAGTTGGAAGAGGGCCATAAGGTGGCTGAGTGAGATCTGATTATGAAGGGATGTGATGTTTGCTACAGGAGTTGGAGGAGGGCCATAAGGTGGCTGAGCGAGATGTGGTTATGAAGGGATGTGATGTTTGCTACAGGAGTTGGAGGAGGGCCTTAAGGTGGCTGAGCGAAATCTGGTTATGAAGGGATGTGATGTTTGCTACAGGAGTTGGAGGAAGGCCATAACGTGGCTGGGCGGGATGTGGTTATTAAGGGATGTGATGTTTGCTGCAGGAGTTGGAGGAGGGCCATAAGGTGGCTGAGCGAGATTTGGTTATGAAGGGATGTGATGTTTGCTACAGGAGCTGGAGGAGGGCCATAAGGTAGCTGAGCGAGATTTGGTTATGAAGGGATGTGATGTTTGCTACAGGAGTTGGAGGAGTGCCATAAGGTACCTGAGCGAGATGTGGTTGTGAAGGGATGTGATGTTTGCTACAGGAGTTGGAGGAGGGCCATAAGGTGGCTGAGCGAGATGTGGTTATGAAGGGATGTGATGTTTGCTGCAGGAGTTGGAGGAGGACCACAAGGTGGCTGAGCGAGATCTGGTTATGAAGGGATGTGATGTTTGCTGCAGGAGTTGGAGCAGGGCCTTAAGGTGGCTGAGCGAGATCTGGTTATGAAGGGATGTGATATTTGCTGCAGGAGTTGGAGGAGGACCACAAGGTGGTTGAGCGGAATCTGGTTATGAAGGGATGTGACGTTTGCTGCAGGAGTTAGAGGAGTGCCATAAGGTAGCTGAGCGAGATCTGGTTATGAAGGGATGTGATGTTTGCTACAGGAGTTGGAGGAGGGCCATAAAGTAGCTGAGCGAGATGTGGTTATGAAGGGATGTGATGTTTGCTACAGGAGTTGGAGGAGGGCCATAAGGTTGCTGAGCGAGATCTGGTTATGAAGGGATGTGATGTTTGCTACAGGAGTTGGAGGAGGGCCATAAGGTGGCTGAGCGAGATCTTGTTATGAAGGGATGTGATGTTTGCTACAGGAGTTGGAGGAGGGCCATAAGGTGGCTGAGTGAGATCTGATTATGAAGGGATGTGATGTTTGCTACAGGAGTTGGAGGAGGGCCATAAGGTGGCTGAGCGAGATGTGGTTATGAAGGGATGTGATGTTTGCTACAGGAGTTGGAGGAGGGCCTTAAGGTGGCTGAGCGAAATCTGGTTATGAAGGGATGTGATGTTTGCTACAGGAGTTGGAGGAAGGCCATAACGTGGCTGGGCGGGATGTGGTTATTAAGGGATGTGATGTTTGCTGCAGGAGTTGGAGGAGGGCCATAAGGTGGCTGAGCGAGATTTGGTTATGAAGGGATGTGATGTTTGCTACAGGAGCTGGAGGAGGGCCATAAGGTAGCTGAGCGAGATTTGGTTATGAAGGGATGTGATGTTTGCTACAGGAGTTGGAGGAGTGCCATAAGGTACCTGAGCGAGATGTGGTTGTGAAGGGATGTGATGTTTGCTACAGGAGTTGGAGGAGGGCCATAAGGTGGCTGAGCGAGATGTGGTTATGAAGGGATGTGATGTTTGCTGCAGGAGTTGGAGGAGGACCACAAGGTGGCGGAGCGGGATCCGGTTATGAAGGGATGTGATGTTTGCTACAGGAGTTGGGGGAGGGCCATAAGGTGGCTGAGCGGGATCTGGTTATGAAGGGATGTGATGTTTGCTACAGGAGCTGGAGGAGGGCCATAAGGTAGCTGAGCGAGATGTGGTTATGAAGGAATGTGATGTTTGCTACAGGAGTTGGGGAGGGCCATAAGGTGGCTGAGCGGGATCTGGTTATGAAGGGATGTGATGTTTGCTACAGGAGCTGGAGGAGGGCCATAAGGTAGCTGAGCGAGATGTGGTTATGAAGGAATGTGATGTTTGCTACAGGAGTTGGGGAGGGCCCTACGGTGGCTGAGCGAGATGTGGTTATGAAGGGATGTGATGTTTGCTACAGGAGTTGGGGAGGGCCATAAGGTGGCTGAGCGAGATCTGGTTATGAAGGGATGTGATGTTTGGTACAGGAGTTGGAGGAGGGCCATAAGGTGGCTAAGCGAGATGTGGTTATGAAGGGATGTGATGTTTGCTGTAGGAGTTGGAGGAGGGCCATAAGGTGGCTGAGCGAGATCTGGTTATGAAGGGATGTGATGTTTGCTACATGAGTTGGAGGAGGGCCATAAGGTGGCTGAGCGAGATCTGGTTATGAAGGGATGTGATGTTTGCTACAGGAGTTGGAGGAGGGCCATAAGGTGGCTGAGCGAGATGTGGTTATGAAGGGATGTGATGTTTGCTACAGAAGTTGGAGGAGGGCCATAAGGTGGCTGAGCGAGATGTGGTTATGAAGGGATGTGATGTTTGCTACAGGAGTTGGAGGAGGGCCTTAAGGTGGCTGAGCGAGATCTGGTTATGAAGGGATGTGATGTTTGCTACAGGAGTTGGAGGAGGGCCATAAGGTGGCTAAGCGGGACCTGGTTATGAAGGGATGTGATGTTTGCTGCAGGAGTTGGAGGAGTGCCATAAGGTGGCTGAGCGGGATGTGGTTATGAAGGGATGTGATGTTTGCTGCAGGAGTTGGAGGAGTGCCATAAGGTAGCAGAGCGAGATGTGGTTATGAAGGGATGTGATGTTTGCTACAGGAGTTGGAGGAGGGCATAAGGTCCCTGAGCGGGATCTGGTTATGAAGGGATGTGATGTTTGCTACAGGAGTTGGAGGAGGGCCATAAAGTGGCTGAGCGGGATCTGGTTATGAAGGGATGTGATGTTTGCTACAGGAGTTGGAGGAGGGCCATAAGGTGGCTGAGCGGGATGTGGTTATGAAGGGATGTGATGTTTGCTACAGGAGTTGGAGGAGGGCCATAAGGTAGCTGAGCGAGATGCGGTTATGAAGGGATGTGATGTTTGCTGCAGAAGTTGGAGGAGGGCCATAAGGTGGCTGAGCGAGATGTGGTTATGAAGGGATGTGATGTTTGCTACAGGAGTTGGAGGAGGGCCTTAAGGTGGCTCAGCGAGATCTGGTTATGAAGGGATGTGATGTTTGCTACAGGAGTTGGAGGAGGGCCATAAGGTGGCTAAGCGGGACCTGGTTATGAAGGGATGTGATGTTTGCTGCAGGAGTTGGAGGAGTGCCATAAGGTGGCTGAGCGGGATGTGGTTATGAAGGGATGTGATGTTTGCTGCAGGAGTTGGAGGAGTGCCATAAGGTAGCTGAGCGAGATGTGGTTATGAAGGGATGTGATGTTTGCTACAGGAGTTGGAGGAGGGCCTTAAGGTGGCTGAGCGGGATCTGGTTATGAAGGGATGTGATGTTTGCTACAGGAGTTGGAGGAGGGCCATAAAGTGGCTGAGCGGGATCTGGTTATGAAGGGATGTGATGTTTGCTACAGGAGTTGGAGGAGGGCCATAAGGTGGCTGAACGGGATGTGGTTATGAAGGGATGTGATGTTTGCTACAGGAGTTGAAGGAGGGCCGTAAGGTGGCTGAGCGGGATGTGGTTATGAAGGGATGTGATGTTTGCTACCTGAGTTGGAGGAGGGCATAAGGTGTCTGAGCGGGATCTGGTTATGAAGAGATGTGATGTTTGCTACAGGAGTTGGAGGAGTGCCATAAGGTGGCTGAGTGGGATGTGGTTATGAAGGGATGTGATGTTTGCTACAGGAGTTGGAGGAGGGCCATAAGGTGGCTGAGCGGGATCTGGTTATGAAGGGATGTGATGTTTGCTACAGGAGTTGGGGGAGGGCCATAAGGTGGCTGAGCGAGATGTGGTTATGAAGGGATGTGATGTTTGCTGCAGGAGTTGGAGGAGGACCACAACGTGGCGGAGCGGGATCTGGTTATGAAGGGATGTGATGTTTGCTACAGGAGTTGGAGGAGGGCCATAAGGTGGCTGAGCGGGATCTGGTTATGAAGAGATGTGATGTTTGCTACAGGAGCTGGAGGAGGGCCATAAGGTAGCTGAGCGAGATGTGGTTATGAAGGGATGTGATGTTTGCTACAGGAGTTGGGGAGGGCCCTAAGGTGGCTGAGCGAGATGTGGTTATGAAGGGATGTGATGTTTGCTACAGGAGTTGGGGAGGGCCATAAGGTGGCTGAGCGAGATCTGGTTATGAAGGGATGTGACGTTTGCTACAGGAGTTGGAGGAGGGCCATAAGGTGGCTGAGCGAGATGTGGTTATGAAGGGATGTGATGTTTGCTACAGGAGTTGGAGGAGGGCCATAAGGTAGCTGAGCGAGATGTGGTTATGAAGGGATGTGATGTTTGCTACAGGAGTTGGAGGAGGGCCATAAGGTAGCTGAGCGAGATGTGGTTATGAAGGGATGTGATGTTTGCTGCAGGAGTTGGAGGAGGGCCATAAGGTAGCTGAGCGGGATCTGGTTATGAAGGGATGTGATGTTTGCTGCAGGAGTTGGAGGAGGGCCATAAGGTGGCTGCGCGAGATCTGGTTATGAAGGGATGTGATGTTTGCTGCAGGAGTTGGAGGAGGGCCATAAGGTGGCTGAGCGAGATCTGGTTATGAAGGGATATGATGTTTGCTACAGGAGTTGGAGGAGGGCCATAAGGTGGCTAAGCGAGATCTGGTTATGAAGTGATGTGATGTTTGCTGCAGGAGTTGGAGGAGGACCACAAGGTGGCTGAGCGGGATCTGGTTATGAAGGGATGTGATGTTTGCTGCAGGAGTTGGAGGAGGGCCATAAGGTGGCTGAGCGAGATGTGGTTATGAAGGGATGTGATGTTTGCTACAGGAGTTGGAGAGGGCCATAAGGTGGCTGAGCGAGATGTGGTTATGAAGGGATGTGATGTTTGCTGCAGGAGTTGGAGCAGGGCCTTAAGGTGGCTGAGCGAGATCTGGTTATGAAGGGATGTGATATTTGCTGCAGGAGTTGGAGGAGGACCACAAGGTGGTTGAGCGGAATCTGGTTATGAAGGGATGTGATGTTTGCTACAGGAGTTGGAGGAGGGCCATAAGGTAGCTGAGCGAGATCTGGTTATGAAGGGATGTGATGTTTGCTACAGGAGTTGGAGGAGGGCCATAAGGTAGCTGAGCGAGATGTGGTTATGAAGGGATGTGATGTTTGCTACAGGAGTTGGAGGAGGGCCATAAGGTGGCTGAGCGAGATCTGGTTATGAAGGGATGTGACGTTTGCTACAGGAGTTGGAGGAGGGCCATAAGGTGGCTGAGCGAGATGTGGTTATGAAGGGATGTGATGTTTGCTACAGGAGTTGGAGGAGGGCCATAAGGTGGCTGAGCGAGATGTGGTTATGAAGGGATGTGATGTTTGCTACAGAAGTTGGAGGAGGGCCATAAGGTGGCTGAGCGAGATGTGGTTATGAAGGGATGTGATGTTTGCTACAGGAGTTGGAGGAGGGCCTTTAGGTGGCTGAGCGAGATCTGGTTCTGAAGGGATGTGATGTTTGCTACAGGAGTTGGAGGAGGGCCATAAGGTGGCTAAGCGGGACCTGGTTATGAAGGGATGTGATGTTTGCTGCAGGAGTTGGAGGAGTGCCATAAGGTGGCTGGGCGGGATGTGGTTATGAAGGGATGTGATGTTTGCTGCAGGTGTTGGAGGAGTGCCATAAGGTAGCTGAGCGAGATGTGGTTATGAAGGGATGTGATGTTTGCTACAGGAGTTGGAGGAGGGCATAAGGTGGCTGAGCGGGATCTGGTTATGAAGGGATGTGATGTTTGCTACAGGAGTTGGAGGAGGGCCATAAAGTGGCTGAGCGGGATCTGGTTATGAAGGGATGTGATGTTTGCTACAGGAGTTGGAGGAGGGCCATAAGGTGGCTGAGCGAGATTTGGTTATGAAGGGATGTGATGTTTGCTACAGGAGTTGGAGGAGTGCCATAAGGTACCTGAGCGAGATGTGGTTGTGAAGGGATGTGATGTTTGCTACAGGAGTTGGAGGAGGGCCATAAGGTGGCTGAGCGAGATGTGGTTATGAAGGGATGTGATGTTTGCTGCAGGAGTTGGAGGAGGACCACAAGGTGGCTGAGCGAGATCTGGTTATGAAGGGATGTGATGTTTGCTGCAGGAGTTGGAGCAGGGCCTTAAGGTGGCTGAGCGAGATCTGGTTATGAAGGGATGTGATATTTGCTGCAGGAGTTGGAGGAGGACCACAAGGTGGTTGAGCGGAATCTGGTTATGAAGGGATGTGACGTTTGCTGCAGGAGTTAGAGGAGTGCCATAAGGTAGCTGAGCGAGATCTGGTTATGAAGGGATGTGATGTTTGCTACAGGAGTTGGAGGAGGGCCATAAAGTAGCTGAGCGAGATGTGGTTATGAAGGGATGTGATGTTTGCTACAGGAGTTGGAGGAGGGCCATAAGGTTGCTGAGCGAGATCTGGTTATGAAGGGATGTGATGTTTGCTACAGGAGTTGGAGGAGGGCCATAAGGTGGCTGAGCGAGATCTTGTTATGAAGGGATGTGATGTTTGCTACAGGAGTTGGAGGAGGGCCATAAGGTGGCTGAGTGAGATCTGATTATGAAGGGATGTGATGTTTGCTACAGGAGTTGGAGGAGGGCCATAAGGTGGCTGAGCGAGATGTGGTTATGAAGGGATGTGATGTTTGCTACAGGAGTTGGAGGAGGGCCTTAAGGTGGCTGAGCGAAATCTGGTTATGAAGGGATGTGATGTTTGCTACAGGAGTTGGAGGAAGGCCATAACGTGGCTGGGCGGGATGTGGTTATTAAGGGATGTGATGTTTGCTGCAGGAGTTGGAGGAGGGCCATAAGGTGGCTGAGCGAGATTTGGTTATGAAGGGATGTGATGTTTGCTACAGGAGCTGGAGGAGGGCCATAAGGTAGCTGAGCGAGATTTGGTTATGAAGGGATGTGATGTTTGCTACAGGAGTTGGAGGAGTGCCATAAGGTACCTGAGCGAGATGTGGTTGTGAAGGGATGTGATGTTTGCTACAGGAGTTGGAGGAGGGCCATAAGGTGGCTGAGCGAGATGTGGTTATGAAGGGATGTGATGTTTGCTGCAGGAGTTGGAGGAGGACCACAAGGTGGCGGAGCGGGATCCGGTTATGAAGGGATGTGATGTTTGCTACAGGAGTTGGGGGAGGGCCATAAGGTGGCTGAGCGGGATCTGGTTATGAAGGGATGTGATGTTTGATACAGGAGCTGGAGGAGGGCCATAAGGTAGCTGAGCGAGATGTGGTTATGAAGGAATGTGATGTTTGCTACAGGAGCTGGAGGAGGGCCATAAGGTAGCTGAGCGAGATGTGGTTATGAAGGAATGTGATGTTTGCTACAGGAGTTGGGGAGGGCCCTACGGTGGCTGAGCGAGATGTGGTTATGAAGGGATGTGATGTTTGCTACAGGAGTTGGGGAGGGCCATAAGGTGGCTGAGCGAGATCTGGTTATGAAGGGATGTGATGTTTGGTACAGGAGTTGGAGGAGGGCCATAAGGTGGCTAAGCGAGATGTGGTTATGAAGGGATGTGATGTTTGCTGTAGGAGTTGGAGGAGGGCCATAAGGTGGCTGAGCGAGATCTGGTTATGAAGGGATGTGATGTTTGCTACATGAGTTGGAGGAGGGCCATAAGGTGGCTGAGCGAGATCTGGTTATGAAGGGATGTGATGTTTGCTACAGGAGTTGGAGGAGGGCCATAAGGTGGCTGAGCGAGATGTGGTTATGAAGGGATGTGATGTTTGCTACAGAAGTTGGAGGAGGGCCATAAGGTGGCTGAGCGAGATGTGGTTATGAAGGGATGTGATGTTTGCTACAGGAGTTGGAGGAGGGCCTTAAGGTGGCTGAGCGAGATCTGGTTATGAAGGGATGTGATGTTTGCTACAGGAGTTGGAGGAGGGCCATAAGGTGGCTAAGCGGGACCTGGTTATGAAGGGATGTGATGTTTGCTGCAGGAGTTGGAGGAGTGCCATAAGGTGGCTGAGCGGGATGTGGTTATGAAGGGATGTGATGTTTGCTGCAGGAGTTGGAGGAGTGCCATAAGGTAGCAGAGCGAGATGTGGTTATGAAGGGATGTGATGTTTGCTACAGGAGTTGGAGGAGGGCATAAGGTGGCTGAGCGGGATCTGGTTATGAAGGGATGTGATGTTTGCTACAGGAGTTGGAGGAGGGCCATAAAGTGGCTGAGCGGGATCTGGTTATGAAGGGATGTGATGTTTGCTACAGGAGTTGGAGGAGGGCCATAAGGTGGCTGAGCGGGATGTGGTTATGAAGGGATGTGATGTTTGCTACAGGAGTTGGAGGAGGGCCATAAGGTAGCTGAGCGAGATGCGGTTATGAAGGGATGTGATGTTTGCTGCAGAAGTTGGAGGAGGGCCATAAGGTGGCTGAGCGAGATGTGGTTTTGAAGGGATGTGATGTTTGCTACAGGAGTTGGAGGAGGGCCTTGAGGTGGCTGAGCGAGATCTGGTTATGAAGGGATGTGATGTTTGCTACAGGAGTTGGAGGAGGGCCATAATTTGGCTAAGCGGGACCTGGTTATGAAGGGATGTGATGTTTGCTGCAGGAGTTGGAGGAGTGCCATAAGGTGGCTGAGCGGGATGTGGTTATGAAGGGATGTGATGTTTGCTGCAGGAGTTGGAGGAGTGCCATAAGGTAGCTGAGCGAGATGTGGTTATGAAGGGATGTGATGTTTGCTACAGGAGTTGGAGGAGGGCCTTAAGGTGGCTGAGCGGGATCTGGTTATGAAGGGATGTGATGTTTGCTACAGGAGTTGGAGGAGGGCCATAAAGTGGCTGAGCGGGATCTGGTTATGAAGGGATGTGATGTTTGCTACAGGAGTTGGAGGAGGGCCATAAGGTGGCTGAACGGGATGTGGTTATGAAGGGATGTGATGTTTGCTACAGGAGTTGAAGGAGGGCCGTAAGGTGGCTGAGCGGGATGTGGTTATGAAGGGATGTGATGTTTGCTACCTGAGTTGGAGGAGGGCATAAGGTGTCTGAGCGGGATCTGGTTATGAAGAGATGTGATGTTTGCTACAGGAGTTGGAGGAGTGCCATAAGGTGGCTGAGTGGGATGTGGTTATGAAGGGATGTGATGTTTGCTACAGGAGTTGGAGGAGGGCCATAAGGTGGCTGAGCGGGATCTGGTTATGAAGGGATGTGATGTTTGCTACAGGAGTTGGGGGAGGGCCATAAGGTGGCTGAGCGAGATGTGGTTATGAAGGGATGTGATGTTTGCTGCAGGAGTTGGAGGAGGACCACAAGGTGGCGGAGCGGGATCTGGTTATGAAGGGATGTGATGTTTGCTACAGGAGTTGGAGGAGGGCCATAAGGTGGCTGAGCGGGATCTGGTTATGAAGAGATGTGATGTTTGCTACAGGAGCTGGAGGAGGGCCATAAGGTAGCTGAGCGAGATGTGGTTATGAAGGGATGTGATGTTTGCTACAGGAGTTGGGGAGGGCCCTAAGGTGGCTGAGCGAGATGTGGTTATGAAGGGATGTGATGTTTGCTACAAAAGTTGGGGAGGGCCATAAGGTGGCTGAGCGAGATCTGGTTATGAAGGGATGTGATGTTTGGTACAGGAGTTGGAGGAGGGCCATAAGGTGGCTAAGCGAGATGTGGTTATGAAGGGATGTGATGTTTGCTGTATTAGTTGGAGGAGGACTACAAGGTGGCTGAGCGAGATGTGGTTATGAAGGGATGTGATGTTTGCTGCAGGAGTTGGAGGAGAACCACAAGGTGGCGGAGCGGGATCTGGTTATGAAGGGATGTGATGTTTGCTACAGGAGTTGGAGGAGGGCCATAAGGTGGCTGAGCGAGATGTGGTTATGAAGGGATGTGATGTTTGCTACAGGAGTTGGAGGAGGGCCATAAGGTAGCTGAGCGAGATGTGGTTATGAAGGGATGTGATGTTTGCTACAGGAGTTGGAGGAGGGCCCTAAGGTAGCTGAGCGAGATGTGGTTATGAAGGGATGTGATGTTTGCTGCAGGAGTTGGAGGAGGGCCATAAGGTAGCTGAGCGGGATCTGGTTATGAAGGGATGTGATGTTTGCTGCAGGAGTTGGAGGAGGGCCATAAGGTGGCTGCGCGAGATCTGGTTATGAAGGGATGTGATGTTTGCTGCAGGAGTTGGAGGAGGGCCATAAGGTGGCTGAGCGAGATCTGGTTATGAAGGGATATGATGTTTGCTACAGGAGTTGGAGGAGGGCCATAAGGTGGCTAAGCGAGATCTGGTTATGAAGTGATGTGATGTTTGCTGCAGGAGTTGGAGGAGGACCACAAGGTGGCTGAGCGGGATCTGGTTATGAAGGGATGTGATGTTTGCTGCAGGAGTTGGAGGAGGGCCATAAGGTGGCTGAGCGAGATGTGGTTATGAAGGGATGTGATGTTTGCTACAGGAGTTGGAGAGGGCCATAAGGTGGCTGAGCGAGATGTGGTTATGAAGGGATGTGATGTTTGCTGCAGGAGTTGGAGCAGGGCCTTAAGGTGGCTGAGCGAGATCTGGTTATGAAGGGATGTGATATTTGCTGCAGGAGTTGGAGGAGGACCACAAGGTGGTTGAGCGGAATCTGGTTATGAAGGGATGTGATGTTTGCTACAGGAGTTGGAGGAGGGCCATAAGGTAGCTGAGCGAGATCTGGTTATGAAGGGATGTGATGTTTGCTACAGGAGTTGGAGGAGGGCCATAAGGTAGCTGAGCGAGATGTGGTTATGAAGGGATGTGATGTTTGCTACAGGAGTTGGAGGAGGGCCATAAGGTGGCTGAGCGAGATCTGGTTATGAAGGGATGTGACGTTTGCTACAGGAGTTGGAGGAGGGCCATAAGGTGGCTGAGCGAGATGTGGTTATGAAGGGATGTGATGTTTGCTACAGGAGTTGGAGGAGGGCCATAAGGTGGCTGAGCGAGATGTGGTTATGAAGGGATGTGATGTTTGCTACAGAAGTTGGAGGAGGGCCATAAGGTGGCTGAGCGAGATGTGGTTATAAAGGGATGTGATGTTTGCTACAGGAGTTGGAGGAGGGCCTTTAGGTGGCTGAGCGAGATCTGGTTATGAAGGGATGTGATGTTTGCTACAGGAGTTGGAGGAGGGCCATAAGGTGGCTAAGCGGGACCTGGTTATGAAGGGATGTGATGTTTGCTGCAGGAGTTGGAGGAGTGCCATAAGGTGGCTGGGCGGGATGTGGTTATGAAGGGATGTGATGTTTGCTGCAGGTGTTGGAGGAGTGCCATAAGGTAGCTGAGCGAGATGTGGTTATGAAGGGATGTGATGTTTGCTACAGGAGTTGGAGGAGGGCATAAGGTGGCTGAGCGGGATCTGGTTATGAAGGGATGTGATGTTTGCTACAGGAGTTGGAGGAGGGCCATAAAGTGGCTGAGCGGGATCTGGTTATGAAGGGATGTGATGTTTGCTACAGGAGTTGGAGGAGGGCCATAAGGTGGCTGAGCGGGATGTGGTTATGAAGGGATGTGATGTTTGCTACAGGAGTTGGAGGAGGGCCATAAGGTAGCTGAGCGAGATGCGGTTATGAAGGGATGTGATGTTTGCTACAGAAGTTGGAGGAGGGCCATAAGGTGGCTGAGCGAGATGTGGTTATGAAGGGATGTGATGTTTGCTACAGGAGTTGGAGGAGGGCCTTGAGGTGGCTGAGCGAGATCTGGTTATGAAGGGATGTGATGTTTGCTGCAGGAGTTGGAGGAGGGCCATAATTTGGCTAAGCGGGACCTGGTTATGAAGGGATGTGATGTTTGCTGCAGGAGTTGGAGGAGTGCCATAAGGTGGCTGAGCGGGATGTGGTTATGAAGGGATGTGATGTTTGCTGCAGGAGTTGGAGGAGTGCCATAAGGTAGCTGAGCGAGATGTGGTTATGAAGGGATGTGATGTTTGCTACAGGAGTTGGAGGAGGGCCATAAGGTGGCTGAGCGGGATCTGGTTATGAAGGGATGTGATGTTTGCTACAGGAATTGGAGGAGGGCCATAAAGTGGCTGAGCGGGATCTGGTTATGAAGGGATGTGATGTTTGCTACAGGAGTTGGAGGAGGGCCATAAGGTGGCTGAGCGGGATGTGGTTATGAAGGGATGTGATGTTTGCTACAGGAGTTGGAGGAGGGCCGTAAGGTGGCTGAGCGGGATGTGGTTATGAAGGGATGTGATGTTTGCTACAGGAGTTGGAGGAGGGCATAAGGTGTCTGAGCGGGATCTGGTTATGAAGAGATGTGATGTTTGCTACAGGAGTTGGAGGAGTGCCATAAGGTGGCTGAGCGGGATCTGGTTATGAAGGGATGTGATGTTTGCTACATGAGTTGGAGGAGGGCCATAAGGTGGCTGAGCGGGATCTGGTTATGAAGGGATGTGATGTTTGCTACAGGAGTTGGAGGAGGGCCATAAGGTGGCTGAGCGAGATCTGGTTATGAAGGGATGTGATGTTTGCTACAGGAGTTGGAGGAGGGCCATAAGGTGGCTGAGCGGGATCTGGCCATGAGGATTGAGGCTCTGCAGATGGAGGTCCACAGCAAGACCCAGGAGCTGGAACACGAAAGGTCAAGGGCGCAAGAAGACGCTGCCGGTCGCATGCAGGAGTTGATGGGCGAGCGACAGGTCAGACTGCGGCCTGACATCGAAAATCTATTGCAAAGCTATTTCTGCTTATATAATGGTTTTCCAAAAATATATACGGACTTCATTGTTCATAGGTTAAAGTAAAACGCCCTGTTTTTATTGTCTTACTGTGGAAACGAGGTGAATCAACCACTCAATCAATTAGATGTACTGCATGTAGTGTGTTATTAAATATTAGTAAGCAAATAATTGTTTACGCCGTTGATAAGATATTTGTATTGAAAAGTATGAAAATATCTGAATGTGTTTGACATGCTCTACTTACTGTCGGTGGTGTAATGTGGTTGCTGGGTGGTGTGGTTGCTGGGTGGTGTGGTTGCTGGGTGGTGTCCTGTGTGAGGTGCCGTACAGGGCGCTGCCTCGTGGCCGGCACGCGATCAGTGTCAGCGTGGGCCATGTTATCATTTGGCTGGCGGCGGGCCTGTCCTTTCCGTTAACACGTGGCATATTGCTTGCTTATTGCTGTGTGGTCTCTGTCTCCGTTAGATGTTGTCGCTGCCGCCGCAGGAGTCTGGCGGAGTGCTGGAAGAGGTTGGTACAGTACAGCGGCAGACCGCGTGGTTCCCACCCGATGTAATTAGACCACGTGGTTCCCACCCGATGTAGTCAGACCACGTGGTTCCCACCCGATGTAGTCAGACCACGTGGTTCCCACCCGATGTAGTCAGACCACGTGGTTCCCACCCGATGTAGTCAGACCACGTGGTTCCCACCCGTTGTAGTCAGACCACGTGGTTCCCACCCGATGTAGTCAGACCACGTGGTTCCCACCCGATGTAGTCAGACCACGTGGTTTCCACTCGATGTAGTCAGACCACGTGGGTCCCACCCGATGTAGTCAGACCACGTGGTGTCCACCCGATGTAGTCAGACCACGTGGGTCCCACCCGATGTAGTCAGACCACGTGGTTCCCACCCGATGTAGTCAGACCACGCGGTTCCCACCCGATGTACTCAGACCACGTGGTTCCCACCCGATGTAGTCAGACCACGTGGTTCCCACCCGATGTAGTCAGACCACGTGGTTCCCACCCGATGTAGCCAGACCACGTGGTTCCCACCCGATTACCTATGCAATGTGTTGAGGAACGCCACGGGAGATTATATCTCTGTTTATTCACATTATACTCGCTCATTGATTATGAATTATGGCCTTTTCTTATCCTGAGGTAGAATTTTGATCATTTGTGTTGTTTACGACTATAGTTCCCAGGGAAAACTGTTCTGCATATGTGAATGATCTGTACTTCGGCCTCTTATTCCTTTTCGTCTTGTGGTTCAACGTTAGAATACCGACGTGTATGGTGTAGATGTTTGGTTACTTTGCTCTAACGTCCTCTTTGGGATCGGTGTTTGGCAATCTCAACATTTGTTGCTTCCAGGAGTTAACTCGACAGAATCACTTGGCACTGAGCGCGCTACAAAGTGGCTCGCAAAGCGGACAGCTGCTGCGGCAGCAGGTCATCGAGATGGCCAAGAAGATGGAAGAAATGAAGATCAAACACAGGTAGGCGATAGCATGGACAGAATGAAGATCAAACACAGGTAGGTAATAGCATGGACGGAATGAAGATCAAACACAGGTAGGTAATGGCATGGACGGAATGAAGATCAAACACAGGTAGGTAATGGCATGGACGGAATGAAGATCAAACACAGGTAGGTAATGGCATGGACGGAATGAAGATCAAACACAGGTAGGTAATAGCATGGACGGAATGAAGATCAAACACAGGTAGGTAATAGCATGGACGGAATGAAGATCAAACACAGGTAGGTAATGGCATGGACGGAATGAAGATCAAACACACTTAGGTAATAGCATGGACGGAATGAAGATCAAACCGGTGGGATTTCCAATCCATGCCTGTCATTCATATGGAACGCATAATTTTTAACTCGACAATAGAATTACGCTTCTGTATAGTTGTAAAGCCTTGACCTTTGACCTTCAGCATGGAGGTGATTGAGCTGCAGCAGCAGGTAGAGATGGCTGGAGGTCATCCTGCGCGCCACCTGGCGGGCTCTGGCGAAGGTTCCGGTGACGTCACCGACCTGGCGTCTGCCTCCGAGATTCAAAAACTCGAATTGCAGAATATGAATCTTCAGGTGAGTGATGTTTGGTATAAACACGAGAGTTGACTTCTGTGTAGTACTTTGGGCGCTGCCAGCTTAAAGCAAAATGTTCTGTAATTTTTGTATTACCAATCTATCCTCCATGTCATATAAGTTTATTCTGTCTTGAATTTAAAACCCGAAAGCCTGTTGGCTATACGGAGAGAAGCAATTTTGTTTAAGCAGAAGTTGGTGGCCGGCTTTATATACCTGCGCCTGTTCGCTGTTCGGTATTCTGTGTGATGTCAACCGCGGCTCGCTAGGACGTCCGCGCGATAAACTAGTCCGCGCAGTCTTATGTTGAAATTGTTGTTTTATACACTCAACGAAATATAAAACATATGTGCATCATAATTTTGAGATACTTTTAGTCTTGATTCTAAAATGTAAAAAATCTAAGATGGCGCATGTAAGTAGGCTGCTTTATGTAATTGTGACTGCCCCTTTGAAGTTTGCTAAAATAAGGCATTTCCCAGGTACATGTTATCGTTGCAGATTATGTGGCACGTTCAACGGTAGCCGTTACTAATATGCCTTTGTCCAACCCTATGATTATGGGTGTTGTTTAATGGAGACCTATGTATTTTATATTGCAGGCCCAGATAATACAGCAGAGTGGGGAGAGCGCCAAGCTCAAGCTGAGAGACCGCGAGCTAACGCACGAAGTAAGTCAGGTCAAAGGTCAAAACTCTCAAACCGCTCACATGGTATGCCAGAATCTCGATGTGATTTGACTAGTTCTGATCGCTGATCTGATTTACCAATGTTAAGGCGTGTATGTGTTGGCGAGGAGGTCACACCAGGCTCAGGTGTGTGTGTGTGGGCGAGGAGGTCACACCAGGCTCAGGCGTGTGTGTGTGGGCGAGGAGGTCATACCAGGCTAAGGCGTGGGTGTGTTGGCGAGGCGGTCAGAACAGACTGAGGCGTGTGTGTGTGGGTGAGGAGGTCATACCAGGCTGAGGTGTGTGTGTGTTGGCGAGGAGGTCACACCAGGCTGAGGCGTGTGTGTGGGCGAGAAGGTCACACCAGGCTGAGACGTGTGTGTGTGGGCGAGGGGGTCACACCAGGCTGAGACGTGTGTGTGTGAGCGAGGGGGTCATACCAGGCTGAGGCGTGTGTGTGTGAGCGAGGAGGTCACACCAGGCTGAGACTTGTGTGTGTTGGCGAGGAGGTCACACCAGGCCGAGGCGTGTGTGTGTGGGCGAGGAGGTCAGAACAGGCTGAGGTGTGTGTGTGTTGGCGAGGAGGTCAGAACAGGCTGAGGCGTGTGTGTGTGGGCGAGGAGGTCAGAACAGGCTGAGGCGTGTGTGTGTTGGCGAGGAGGTCACACCAGGCTGAGGCGTGTGTGTGTGGGCGAGGAGGTCACACCAGGCTGAGGCGTGTGTGTGTGGGCGAGGAGGTCATACCAGGCTGAGGCGTGTGTGTGTGAGCGAGGAGGTCATACCAGGCTGAGGCGTGTGTGTGTGGGCGAGGAGGTCAGAACAGGCTGAGACGTGTGTGTGTGGGCGAGGAGGTCATACCAGGCTGAGACGTGTGTGTGTGGGCGAGGGGGTCACACCAGGCTGAGACGTGTGTGTGTGGGCGAGGGGGTCACACCAGGCTGACGTGTGTGTGTGGGCGAGGAGGTCATACCAGGCTGAGACGTGTGTGTGTGGGCGAGGAGGTCACACCAGGCTCAGGCGTGTGTGTGTGGGCGAGGAGGTCATACCAGGCTAAGGCGTGGGTGTGTTGGCGAGGCGGTCAGAACAGACTGAGGCGTGTGTGTGTGGGCGAGGAGGTCATACCAGGCTGAGGTGTGTGTGTGTTGGCGAGGAGGTCACACCAGGCTGAGGCGTGTGTGTGTGGGCGAGGAGGTCACACCAGGCTGAGACGTGTGTGTGTTGGCGAGGAGGTCACACCAGGCTGAGGCGTGTGTGTGTGGGCGAGGAGGTCACACCAGGCTGAGGCGTGTGTGTGTGGGCGAGGAGGTCAGAACAGGCTGAGGTGTGTGTGTGTTGGCGAGGAGGTCAGAACAGGCTGAGGCGTGTGTGTGTGGGCGAGGAGGTCACACCAGGCTGAGGCGTGTGTGTGTGGGCGAGGAGGTCAGAACAGGCTGAGGCGTGTGTGTGTTGGCGAGGAGGTCATACCAGGCTGAGGTGTGTGTGTGTTGGCGAGGAGGTCACACCAGGCTGAGGCGTGTGTGTGTGGGCGAGGAGGTCACACCAGGCTGAGGCGTGTGTGTGTGGGCGAGGAGGTCATACCAGGCTGAGGCGTGTGTGTGTGAGCGAGGAGGTCATACCAGGCTGAGGCGTGTGTGTGTGGGCGAGGAGGTCACACCAGGCTGAGACGTGTGTGTGTGGGCGAGGAGGTCATACCAGGCTGAGACGTGTGTGTGTGGGCGAGGGGGTCACACCAGGCTGAGACGTGTGTGTGTGGGCGAGGGGGTCACACCAGGCTGAGACGTGTGTGTGTGGGCGAGGGGGTCACACCAGGCTGAGACGTGTGTGTGTGGGCGAGGGGGTCAGAACAGGCTGAGGCGTGTGTGTGTGGGCGAGGAGGTCAGAACAGGCTGAGGCGTGTGTGTGTTGGCGAGGCGGTCAGAACAGACTGAGGCGTGTGTGTGTGGGCGAGGAGGTCAGAACAGGCTGAGACGTGTGTGTGTGGGCGAGGAGGTCATACCAGGCTGAGACGTGTGTGTGTGGGCGAGGGGGTCAGAACAGGCTGAGGCGTGTGTGTGTTGGCGAGGAGGTCAGAACAGGCTGAGACGTGTGTGTGTGGGCGAGGAGGTCAGAACAGGCTGAGGCGTGTGTGTGTTGGCGAGGAGGTCACACCAGGCTCAGGCGTGTGTGTGTGGGCGAGGAGGTCATACCAGGCTGAGGTGTGTGTGTGTTGGCGAGGAGGTCACACCAGGCTGAGGCGTGTGTGTGTGGGCGAGGAGGTCACACCAGGCTGAGGCGTGTGTGTGTTGGCGAGGAGGTCATACCAGGCTGAGGCGTGTGTGTGTGGGCGAGGAGGTCAGAACAGGCTGAGGCGTGTGTGTGTGGGCGAGGAGGTCAGAACAGGCTGAGGCGTGTGTGTGTGGGCGAGGAGGTCACACCAGGCTCAGGCGTGTGTGTGTTGGCGAGGAGGTCATACCAGGCTGAGGCGTGTGTGTGTGGGCGAAGAGGTCGCACCAGGCTGAGGCGTGTGTGTGTGGGCGAGGAGGTCACACCAGGTTGGGGCGAACGTTACCGCTACTCTTACAATAAATGTATTGTGTACTTTATCAAACTACTCAAGAGATTATGATGTATAAGGGAGTGGTGTATTTCATTTGCACAATTAATTAACATGTACAACTGCGTGAAGAAATGAATTGTTTTCTTTGACAACTTGATATTTACGGTCTCTGCTCTGGAAGAGATGTTTATATCAGTGTGACACGATGTCGTCTATGATTTACCCTGTACAGACACCACGAGGTGGTATATTCATGTACCTTTGTTTCCCCCAGCTGGCGACGTTAAAGAGTCGGGTGCGAGCCGTAGAGATGGGGGAGACCCCCCCGGCCAGTCCGGGCAGGCATGGCGCCAACAACAGTCTCAACGTGTCTGGCATCTCTCTAGTGGAACCCACAGAGCTGGAGGTGAGGCCTGGGGGAATTAGGGAGGAAGGGAGGGGGGAGAGGGGAGGGCGGGGGGAGACCCCCCTCGGCCAGTCCGGGCAGGCACGGCGCCAACAACAGTCTCAACGTGTCTGGCATCTCTCTAGTTGAACCCACAGAGCTGGAGGTGAGGCCTGAGGGAAGCAAGGGAGAGGGTTGTTTCTCGCAGTCTGGGCCCTGTTTACCGTTTGTAATGTGACGCTGACATTGTGACAGTCGCTGGGCTAACGGCAGAGCAACCTCCTCTGTCACTGTAGGTGGAACGTGCTTCTCAGAAGAAATGACGCTTCCCAATCTAGTTTTTTACGTTGGAATGTCCTCGTAATTTGATGTGGCTTAATACCTTCTGTAAGTCCGCGCAGGGCGCAGTTTGAACGATATCTCAACACTTGTCTTGTAATTGTTCGCGGATAGCGGTTTTGTTTATTATGAACAACCTGTAAGCTTGGTTTATTGTTTTCACTTATTGACTTGTCTGGAATTTTGTGGAATCGCTGTCTATGTATTTATTGCTTTTAGTATCTACGGAACATCCTGTTTGAGTACATGATCGGCAAGGAAACCAAGGTTTGTGTGACTTCCCATTGTCCCATCGAGCTTCGGTGCCCGTATGTGGCCACAGAGTCTCCGCGAGCGTTGTTCTAAAATAAATATTTTCCATTTGAAAGTCGAATTTCTTGTTACGTTGTGTTGTAATTTTTCGCAATGTCGATTGCTTTCCAAACGTCGCCAGATTGACTGCAACCGGCGAATGGCAACCTTGGATTGATTGCCATTCGCCAGATTGCCTCGGACTAGTCGACCCAAGATGGTGTGTGTTAGGTGTTAGAATGCAGCTGTCCGGACAACTCCTATATAACTGCTATATCACTTAAATCGTAGGATTACACCAGTTTTTGTCCTTGCAGACTTTGGCCAAGGTCATCTGTACGGTTGTGCGGTTTTCTGATCACCAGACCAGCAAGGTGTTGGAGCGAGAAGACGCTCGTCTGTCGGTAAGAAAGGCATCCGTATACAGCTCTGTTTAACTCTGGAACCTCTCACGGTTGTCAGTCATTTCCTTTAGAATGATTTAGGTTAATGAACCGTCGTTCTTGTAAGCGCCTTACATTTACGTTGAACCTCATTTGACGATATAAACAGCGGTTTGTGTCCTTGTCAAATTTTCTTTTGTACCAAAAATACCCACGTGAATGAAGTGAAACGGGTTCTGACGGTCCCAAATATTTTAAAAACAAATATATATGCATGGAATTTTGATCTCTCGCCTGTACTTTATATTGATTATTAACGGGGATGTTTTCGCTTTTTGTTGGTCATTCTGAAAGAATCCTGCTTCTCACCGAAAGACCAGATTGTGTTAATAAGCGCACTAATTCAGCTTTCAGTTAATGCTAAGCTTGATATAACTTGTTGGTTGGCATGATGTTATACACTGTGTCCTTCTGTTGACCTAACAGCTGTGGGCAGTAAGTACCTCTCACCCTGTCACCCGGGTTCGTTGCCCGGACCGCTGGGATATATTGG
Source organism: Arenicola marina (assembly GCA_964019135.1). Classification (NCBI taxonomy): domain Eukaryota; kingdom Metazoa; phylum Annelida; class Polychaeta; family Arenicolidae; genus Arenicola; species Arenicola marina. Next base: position 36,788,716 of record OZ025259.1, on the reverse strand, counting down.
TTGAATAGGACGGATACGTTGTGTGGTTCTTTATACTTTACTCCTCTACGCAGGGTAATGTTCTACCTGTTTGGATTGTACATTGAGGAGACGGCTTTCTGTCCTATTTCGAGATCTAGTCTTACATGCGTCTGGGATATGGATTTCATTTTTGTTAAAACTTTGGACCCTCTAATTAACTTCTTTTGTCTTTCTTGTGAATTAAATATAAAGAAGGTTTAATTGTATGCCACATCGAAACATATCATCCCATTTAAACTTCACTTTGGCATTTGAACAGTATAATTATTTTAAGCTTGTTTAATTATTATTTGAGAGTAGCCATCAACGGTATGGAGAATTTATGAACTGTTGTGTTGCTTGTAAGGAAGATAATATGTAGACTTGATACTCAAGGTTATGATGGTTTGACCTACTCTACCTTGTTAATCTCACTTATTCTACCTTGTTATTCGAATTTCTCGACCTTGGTAAGGACACCTCTTCGACGTATTCATTCGGACTGAATCGACTTTTTTACTGGGACTTACCTTGCTATTGAGCTGTACTAATGTCTGTCAATCGGACTGACTCAACCTTGCTACTCCGAATGACCCGTGAGTGATTTCATTGCAGAGTGTGAAACTGTGATGTGAAATACTGGGTGAGTTAAGGCAGTGTGTGAGGGTGAGGGTGCTGGTCTGTGTGTTAGTGGTGGTAGTGGCTGGGGGAGGGCAGGGGAGACAAGATGGTATTATCACGTGGTGAGGCTTGCTGTAAAGTGATGTAGTCCTGTGATGTTACCCCTGGCAACATTACACCCCCCCCCCTCCCCCTCCTGTGCCTTCTGGATCTACCGCTTTTGTGAATCGTGCCTCTCGTCAGGTGAATGAGGGGCCAAGCAAGGTGTAAGGGTGTCACATACGCGCCGTGTCTGTACAAAAAAGTCAGTCTCTTGCGTGTTCAATTCCTCTTATGTCTGGTGAGTTTGGAATGAGGCAACACCCGTATTTCGTTACTATGTGTGCTCTGTGTGACATGGGCAGGACGAGGAATGGTGACATGTCGCTGGGCTGGACACGTGCCCCAGTCCTCAGTGTTCACCTTGCACGGCCTGATCGGTGTAGATGTACTCAGTATCGATTCCTTGTTTCTCCAATGACCGGAAGGGACTGCTTCAGAGATGGTCGCCCTTTGGTCTTGTCGGTGGGGGTGGCGGTGGCGCTGGGGGTGGCGGGGGTGCGGGCGGCGGCACTGGTGCTGGAGGGGGTGACGGTGGTAGGGGTGGGGGTTTACAACATCGTCGCGGGGATGGTGTGATATTGAAATCACAAACCGGCTCAGGGACGTATTCCCGCCATGAATTTAAGGATACCCCAGAAGCACGTGGAGGCACCACCAATAACCCCAGCACCATGTCCGACACCCCGCCCCACCCACACCCCACCCACCACGCCCCCATCCCCGGTACCACCCCGGCCACACGCGCCCGCCGCGCGCAGAGCGCCCAGAGAAGCGCGCGCAGAAAGCAGACGATACAGCCCGCGTTTGTCTAACCCCCATGTCGTGACGTCACTGGCCTCGCTTCCGTCCTGTGGTTGGTAAGACTTGCTGTCAGTGGCTGGTTCCCTGTCCTTTGGTGTCTAGATGTCCCTCTGTATGTCTTCTTGGCCCCGGTTTGTATTCACAAACACAGGCTTCCCTCCCAGTGTAGCACTCCCACGTGTTTGTCGTGTTCCAAAATATCAACCATTTCATTTGTTTTTGGTTGTTTTTGCGTTTTCCTTTACATCAGGTTTTCTTATTTTAATGCAGTGCATAAATTGACACTTTAATATATGTTTTAGTGAGAAACGCTCTTTGACATGAGACTGAACCAATTAGGCTTTGGAATAGTGAATTTAGAGGTTATGAAACAATATGACGTCAAATCATGACGTCGCTAACGGGATTCGAACCCAAGACCACCGGCTTGATGTTACGAGAAAGCCAAGTTAAAGCTTATTGCTGTCATGTTGAGATATATCAAGGACATGGCCCCGCGTAGGTGCTCGCCCCACCTGTTGTAACATGAGTGTCAGTCACACGGGAGCTGTCGTGGTGGAGTGGTTGACGTACCGACCGCCGAGACCGCAGGTTGCGGTGTCAAACCTGACCCTTATATGGGGCCGTGTCCCCTTTTATCTCAATATCTGAGGGGTTCCAAGACCCGGTCTTCGTCTGTGTGTGCAAAATGGTGCCCTAAACAGCATCCTCTGTATCAGTCACAGATACCTCATGCATGAGGCTTCCCTGGCACGTGTACGTGTGTTAGAACCCAAAACGTCATAGTGACCAAAACGTCATACCTTGGTAGAAAGAAATATACGGTTTTAAGTTTGACTTTAACCATCCCGGTTATCGCTCACACAACCCTGCGTGGCGTTTCTGAAGGAGACGGGGCGGGGCCACTCGGGGCTAAAGGAGTGTGATTGACAATAAGAGACCTCCTGGAGGCCGAAATTCGCGAATTAAGGCGCGGGAACATTGGAACATGAGGAAATCTAATGTTTCTTAGAGTAGAAGGTTCCGAGGGATGGACCGGAGGGTGGGGGCGGGGGAGGCGATACCCCACATACCATCGTTTATGAAAGCACTTAAATATATATGAATCTGAAGAGTTACTGCCGCATATCTTCAATAGACACGGCGGTCGAGGCACAATGTGAAACTTTACATTTGCTCCTAGATGGCCCAGACCGTGTGGTCTGACGTTTTCGTCACTATGACGTTTTGGGCCCTAACATACGTGGTCCATAGGCTGCTGTTAGGAGAGAGCCAGGCCGATGTCCGTAGAGCCAGCGTCAGCGCCAAAGACCGACAGACTGTTGTGGGTTGATCCTTATCAGAAATGTGCGGCCTTTTACAACACTTTCGTTTCGGTAAGGTGGACATAAATCGGCGGAGTGTTATACCGGGCCTCAAACATGGGCCGAGTGTTTGAGGCATGAGGATACTAGTGCTTTTTGTTGTTTTTCCTTTGAAGCAGTCCCTTCCCAAATTTGTGTAAACTACCATTTGCCATGAAATTCAATTCAAGTTTTTTATTTCACTTTGTTAACGATGTATATTGTTAGTTTTTATTTCCTAGTGACTTGCCATATCTGGCTATTTATTTTTGTAGTGTTATTTACAAATGTTTAACAGCCGGATGAGGCCAGATGGAATGTTGAGTGTGCCTCACTGCTCGATGGCTAAGTGTCAGGAATAATTTTAGCAACAGAGATTATACGATATGGTAGAATACCATTTGCCAGAATACCCAGCTTATTCGGTCAAATTGTCTTATACATTTATGGGATTATGATTGCCCTCTGTCATTAGGGTTAAGGAATTGTCTGATGGCAACGCATATCCCAAAGTGACTATGTGATGCATATGACGTTATAGTGTCTACAAGCCGTGTAGACACCACGCCTTCTGTGTCCTCATCAAACTCCATAATGTGTTTGTGGTCTCTACTTCAGTGAAGGTCAGCCTGCCGGACTTCCCGCCTCACAAGGTGATCATTGATAGACTAGTGCTAAATTAGTGTTACATTTGCTACTGTGGCGTGATGTTAGCGAACGTTTGTGTCCATGCCACGCTCCCTTACACTCTCCTGCAGCGATGTGGTGAGACCTGGCTCCCGGTCCCCTTCTGGCCATCAGGTTGTTGCATCTGCGCATGCGTGTAGTTTGCTATGCTATATAGGTAGATTATATACATGGACCTAAAGATAGTCCCGCAGTTAATAGTATCTGTTTATTGACATCTTTAGACAATACTCAGAGTGCCACGTTTATCGACAGAATGAAGTTATAAATAATCTTATAAATATAATATATATGTATATAAACAATCGGTGAGGCTGGCAGCGCCGCGGCGAATTACGACCCGTCTTTCTTCAAGATTTGTCTAATCATTCATTTCATTTGTTCGTTGGCTTGTTTTGTTCCTATGTTCTGTGTGGCTTATTGTTGTTTTCCTACCCTTTCTGTCAAACATCTTGGAGCTGTCCATTGGTTGATGTAGAGTATTTGTTTCTTCAAGCGGCATTTCGTTTTTTGTTTACGTTTGAATGTTGTTAAGGTTTGTTTATTGTTGCTGTCATTATCGATGTGTTAGAGGGCATGAACGGTTGTACTCTGCTTTGTAACGCGACTGTCTCACTGGGATGGTAGCAGTAAGTGAATCTGTTCTGGCATCAGTGTGTGTCTGTCATCGCCTTGGGTGTCTTCATCCTCAATGTGCACCAAAGACCTGGCGTCGACTGGAGTGGTTTCAGACACGTGGCTATATCTACATCTAAAACATATTCCTATATCTCGGCTCACAGTTAAGGGACTACGCTACGCTGGTGACGGGCTTCATGGACAATATGTTACAGTTTAACATTTCACTCACTTCATTATTCAATTAACCAGATTAACACTAAAACATACACGCTGTTCACCAACTTATGCCTCCACGTCAGTTTATTAACCTGGGTACTGTTTTGTATTTTCTCGCACATTTTAATTTCATTTGTGTTTGTTTGCAGTGGCTGGGAGGAACACACTGACCGTGATGACTGGCCACAACGTGATGCTGACTTCACGCTCCGATTGGTCGAGTAGTTTATGACCGACCTGTGGTACGAGGGCTGATTGGACAGCCTGTGACGTCACTGGGCCATGTTTACGTCATCGTGCCAGGGATGCTGCTAACCCAGGCTGAGACTGTGACGTCATCATTGCGACGAGTTCGGCTGCGTACAGAATGTGTACAACCTCTACGTCACTCCTCCGCCTATTGGCGGACAAGTGAGACCGTTAACTGTGGCAGGTGGAAGCATCAGTGCCACTGGTGCAGTACATCGCCCACTGATGTAAGCCATGTGTGTATCAGATGTTGTGATAAAGGGCCGATTAATGTCGCTTGTTTATTAACCGGAAGTATAATACGTGTTGATGGAATACTAACAAATCCCCTGATTGACACCATGTGTTTGCGACACCTGCCGGCTCGAAATGAACACGCAGCCTATAAAACTAGACTTAATGCGTTGACTTATATACGTGACCGGCAGCTATGTGTCTGCTCTCCACGGCTGTAATATTGTCACTTGAAGCCTCCTGCGCCTTGGCCTCGGCTCAGCTCAATACACCACGTGACGGTCGGTATTATGACGCCTGACCACGTGGTCGGGGGGCGTTATACCTCATTGCTAATAATTGCTGTTGCCACTTGGGGGAAACGTGGTTCTTGCCCGGTTATGCTATATGTTGTTTAGTCCCACCCCACGCGCCATGACAGCAAGCGGACCCGCCGTGACGTCATCACGGGCCCTCCGTGACGTCATCACGGGCCCTCCGTGACGTCATCACGGGCCCTCCGTGACGTCATTACGGGCCCTCCGTGATGTCATCACGGGCCCTCCGTGACGTCATCACGGGCCCTCCGTGACGTCATCACGGGTCCTGGCCCTCAGTTGGTGTCCAGACTCGGCCAGTATCGTTGTAGATACCGTGACGCTATAGTCGGCAAGAGAAAACACCATCATCGGCTCAATTTGGTTCTGTTGTATGTACTTCCCTTCACTGTTTGACCAAGTGGCTCCACTCAGTCTAAGGGATGACGGCAAACTTACATCGTCATGTCACGTGATCATGTGAATGGTCATTACCCTAAGATGGTCTAAACAGCCACCACGTCAGATTTCTCCTCTTGTAAGTGAAAGCTAAGTCAGTGGAAGTGGTTATATTGGCCCAGTTTACCGCTCTACTTGCCGTCTACGAGAACAGATTATCCGGAACTCCCTCAGATTAGCTGGATTCACGGGGGTAAATCAAAACTTAATTTAATGAAGAATTTTGCTTTCTTATTGTGGAAAATAAGGATGTTATGGTGCATTTTTTACCTCCCCTCCCGGTAGTTACATGATATATTTCATATGCGTACATATATTATACAGATTTAACTTCTTTAATGTGTACATTACGTGTAAACAGCAAATGACGCTCTCATTAATTGTTAATAATTAATTTGTTTGGTGTGACACTTTTGTGATTGGTTGGGAGAAATATGCAAATTGGGCTATTTAATTAATGTCTGGGTGTGAGGTTCACGTGTATTGTGTAAATACCCACCTAGTATGGTGTCCCTGTCATTAGCTCTATATCTCTGTGTGGGTACATAGACCAGCGTCACACTGCGTAGACGTCAGAAGGTTCTGAGGACCACGTTAATCATTCCGTGTAAATTATATATAACCCTCATTATCGCCCACGATATTTGATATATATCTAGCGGTTGGAGCCCTTTGTGCGTACTTCTGGCAATCGTCTTAACAGAGGTTTTATCTCGCAAGGCTTTGTTAGTCTTCTTACACACAATGGCTTGGCTTTATTTTTCATTGCTTCCATCGTACTTAAATTGCGGGACATGTTGAAGTATTTTCCGATGGGTCTTTGTAAGTAGAAGGGGTTCATGTTTGTATTTTCCGCGCGTTGCTTAAAGAGTATTAAGAGTATCTGATGTTTTTTGGTGTTGGCGGCCAGCACCCGGTATCAGTCCAGTGATTGTCTCAAAGTGCCGTAGTCAGAAGAGCGGTCAATACACAGATATCACGTGACCTTGCCCGGTATCATGTGACACGCTCAACGAGAACTCAGACGAGAGTAGCAGACCCCTTGCGATCGAGCCGTACAGTTACGCACGGGTCAGAGAGCAGCATGCTTAGCTGGAGATAGTTGCCAGTAATTTCTCATGACAGGATATTTGACAGTTGTGTATTTATGCGCGTTGGACACGACCCGCTTGTGTTTGTTTCCGCGCCAGGATGTGACAGGTGACGTAGCAGTGTTGACGTATTACACACCTCACCGCGACGGTGAAGGGTGGGTCCGGCTCTGACCCTCGTACGTGTCCTGTACTCACGGCTGTAGCTTCGGCGTCTACTAGGGAACCAGCGTAATCACCAATTACGGTCTGGGTGGTCATTGGGGAACCAGCGTAATGACCAATTACGGTCTGGGTGGTCATTGGGGAACCAGCGTAATGACCAATTACGGTCTGGGTGGTCATTGGGGAACCAGCGTAATCACCAGTTACGTTCTGGGTGGTCATTGGGGAACCAGCGTAATGACCAATTACGTTCTGGGTGGTCATTTGGGAACCAGCGTAATGACCAATTACGGTCTGGGTGGTCATTGGGGAACCAGCGTAATGACCAATTACGGTGTGGGTGGTCACCAGGGAACCAGCGTAATTACCAATTAGGGTGTAGGTGGTCATTAGGGAACCAGCGTAATGACCAATTACGGTGTGGGTGGTCACCAGGGAACCAGCGTAATTACCAATTACGGTGTGGGTGGTCAATAGGGAACCAGCGTAATGACCAATTACGGTGTGGGTGGGCACCAGGGAACCAGCGTAATTACCAATTAGGGTGTGAGTGGTCACTAGGGAACCAGCGTAATTACCAATTAGGGTGTGGGTGGTCACTAGGGAGCCAGCGTAATGGACACTTACCCCAAACCGCACCTTTAAAGGTGCGATACCCTTGTTACACTACTCGAGGTGTCCAGTAGATCGGGTGCTAAGGGATGTTAAACCGGTGGCGCAGGAGTCTTAACGTATTCTAGTTTACTGTTCGCACATCATAGAATTTATTTATGCAGAAAGGACGTAACTATCCGACACTAACATGTGGTTCAGGTGCCTAAACGCTGGATGAATGTCTAATACAATCTGTACTGGTGTTTGGTTTTACATGCGAATGAACAACTTCCTGCGTTAAGGAGCTTGAAGTTACTTTATCTGAAGTTAATCCCAAGACTATGGTACGGTGTCAAAATGTAACATTTCCTGCTTTGGCAGATGTTAGTGTTAATGTTAGTGACCTACATTACTGGTGGTGGTTGGTCAATTATACATGTCCCCTGTTTAAACTCATAAATTTTTGTTGTGTCTCTTTGTTAAACGAATGAAATTTGTCTTGTACTACGAAGTAAATGACGCATTGTTGCCTCGCATTGAAAGCTGTGTTTGCGTTGTTTGATGTCCATCACGGTTTCTGACACTGAACCAGACGACGAAACTCTCCGCGACGGATCACCCGTTTGGGGCATTACGGTCTCTGGGCACTTCTCACCCATTGTACCGAAGGGGCAGATCGGGGAATTGTCTTGGGAGATTCCTTGCTAATGGCATCGATAAGGCAGAAGGGGAGGGGAGCGTATAAGATCCTTGATCTACCTAACTGTGAGCATCAAAAGCGCGAAGAGGGAACAACTCACTGAGCCCCCACCTGGATATAAGGTTAGTCGTGGAGGCTACAAATCATATAGAGGACGTTACCATTCCAATGTTAGGCCGTTGTTTCACAACTCTGATGGGAGTTGGTATCATGGACACTGTTAAGTATAGAGCAATAAGCACCACTGGGCCATAGAATCCCACCTCTCACTCTGCTATTCCACTTCTTTCCACCTTGCATACAGATGGACACAGATCAGTTCAGCCCAATTTCGCCTTAAATTGAGGAACCAAAACTATCATCTGTTGAACTAACGTTGATCTTGTGGACGTGCAAAGGAAGCTGTTAAACAGTAACCGTCTTGCAACGTGTACACGAAGCGAGCTTCTATTTTCCGGACACAAGTACACACTGTTCAACAATGTACTACCTGGCTGCTCATTTCTACACGAGGATCTCCTGTCACATGTTACCTGCGTCTTGACCTCCACTTTAGCAGTGTTTCGTGATTTATTCCAGTCCTCGCCAGGGACAGACATTAACTTTGGATGTCGCCTGTCCTGTCGGGCACGTGGTGTTGGGATTGACCTGCCCCCTTAAATGTACCGGTCTGATCAACTGAGAAACAACAACGTTGATGCAACTAATAAACTGTGTCTACTGCGCTATTTACAAGAACTTCGCGCACAATTTTCAGATTTTATATTGTCGGGGGCAAGACACGAAAGCTACCGTGCATTGATCAGTGCCTGCAGGTTGTTTGCTCTGTGTAACTGATGAACATCTTCGCCTGCCCCGTCGGGCATACAACCAGTATTCTGACCTGCCCGACCATGTAATTTAACTGTCCCGGGCAGTCGGTTATGTCTCTCCCTGCTCACTAATATTACTGCGGGCCCACTTGGACCGTTTTTTGTAAAACTAGCATTTTGTTGCAAAACAGGATCTTTGGATTTGCTTTGCTCTTGACATCAGAGCATCAAATTCCTGGGACATTCGCAGACGTGGCGATGCCACCCAGCAAGAAACTCGGCTGAAAGAACATAGGACCAACTGGACTTTTATCTTTCAATTGCTTATCTGGGGAACTCCAATAAAAAAGGTATGTATGTGTATTGTTTATTAACCACACAATGTGTTTCGTACACATAAACAATAAGTTACAGTAATCTATAATCTACACACTCTATTTGTACAGTACAGTAGTACGTTACAGTAGTACATCACGCTAGTTACAGTGATCTATACTCTACACACACTATTTGTACAGTACAGTAGTACGTTACAGTAGTACATTACGCTAGTTACTGTAATCTATACTCTACACACATTATTTTACATTACAGTAGTACATAACAGTCGTACATTACACTAGTACATTACGCTGGTACTAATAGTAAATCTTTGGTAAACATAATACTTTTGCTTCATATTTGTAAACTAATATCTCCCGCGTAAACCGCGCAGCTTAAAGTCTTGCACAAATCATTTGGATATTTAGACAAAACGAAGTTGTAACAAAGACGCTACAGCAATATTGTAGGGGACGCTAAGTACAATTGAACCTTAACAAGCGTGAGGACAGCGGGGGAGTTACCAGAACCTTCGATAACAAGCGTGAGGACAGCGGGGGAGTTACCAGAACCTTCGATAACAAGCGTGAGGACAGCGGGGGAGTTACCAGAACCTTCGATAACAAGCGTGAGGACAGCGGGGGAGTTACCAGAACCTTCGATAACAAGCGTGAGGACAGCGGGGGAGTTACCAGAACCTTCGATAACAAGCGTGAGGACAGCGGGGGAGTTACCAGAACCTTCGATAACAAGCGTGAGGACAGCGGGGGAGTTACCAGAACCTTCGATAACAAGCGTGAGGACAGCGGGGGAGTTACCAGAACCTTCGATAACAAGCGTGAGGACAGCGGGGGAGTTACCAGAACCTTCGATAACAAGCGTGAGGACAGCGGGGGAGTTACCAGAACCTTCGATAACAAGCGTGAGGACATTGGGGGATTTACCTGAGCAATACATGCACATCTCCTCAGCCGCGTCTCAGATTACATCTAGACAGTTTAACGGATACGTATTTAGGCGGTGCACTTTTTACGATGAGCCCTGCAGTTTGCTGCATGGGCGAAGGTTTTGGCACAGACGTCGCACTTGAAGGGTCGCTCGCCGGTGTGGGTCCTGATATGTGCCCGCAGGTCGTTGGTCCTGGCGAAGGCTCGGGAACACACCTGGCACGCGTGTCGTTTCTCGGCGTGCGCTAGCTTGTGGCGGCTGAGGTACTGGGACTGGGCGAAGCTGGCCTGACACACATCGCATTTGTAGGGTTTCCGGCCCGTGTGCAGGTTCATGTGCTCTCTCAGGTGACACTGGTGCGAGAAGCACTTGGCGCACACCTCGCAGGAGAAGGGCTTCACCGCCAGGTGGCGCTTCACGTGGGCGGTCAGCTGCCCGGGCTCGGCGAACCGCGCGTCGCACTGGTGACAGGCGTGAGGCTTCTCCCCCGTGTGGGTCCTCAGGTGTCGCTTCAGGTACTGCGGCATCGCGAAGGCAGCCTGGCACACGTCGCACGTGTACGGCTTCTCCCCCGAATGGTTCTTCATGTGTTTGGCGAAGCCAGAGGAACTGGCGAACGCCTTGAAGCACTGGTCGCATTTGTAAGGCTTCTCCCCCGTGTGGGTCTTCTTATGTTGCTTCAACTCCGTGGGGCTCGCGAAGGCGGAGGAGCACAACGGACACTTGTAGGGCCGTTCCCCTGTGTGGCTCTTCATATGTCGCACGAGGTGAGCGGACTGTGTGTGGGTGGCATGACACACGTTACACTTGAAGGGCCTTTCCCCCGTATGTGTCCTCATGTGAACAGCCACGTCCACCGTGGTGACGAAGGTCTTGGAGCACAGGCCACACCCGTGGGCCTTGTCCCCCGCGTGTCGCTTGTTGTGCACCACTAGAGAGGCCTTCATCGAGAAACACGCCCCACATGTGGAACACTTGTAGGGCTTCTCGCCCGTGTGAGACTTCATGTGGGACCTAAGATTGGAACTCTGTGTGAAGCCTTTACTACACAATGTACACGTAAACGGCTTCTCCCCCGTATGTATCCTAATATGAGTCTCTAGGTCTCCCTTCTTTCTGTGGGTAGACAAGCATATCGTACACTTAAAAGGTCTGATATCCGAGTGAATTTTCATATGCTTTGTCCGGGCACCACTTGTGGCAAAATGCTTCTCGCAGATGGAACATTTGTGAGGCTTTTCCCCCGTGTGACTCAGCATATGGTTCCGCAGGCCCTGCTTGGTGACAGCAGCTTTGTGACAGATCTTACAGACATACAAACCCACCCCAGTGTGCAACTTCATGTGGGCCTTCAGATAATTCAGACTCGCGTAAGCTGAAGGACACTCATCACACTGAAATGATTTTACAGCCACTTTTCCTTTTGCAGTCCCTTTACTGGCCATGGCGGTAGATGTCATCATTGGAGATTCAACTGTCTGCAAATTATACATAAAAGCAAGGTAGCATTAGGAATTTATGTAAAAGGGTAAAAATATGATCCAGATAGAATACTCATAGTATTTTGATACACGTCTGAAGCCACATACAATAACTAATGTGATTATCATTTTCACCACTTGAATCAACTCTTGTCAGTAACTGATAGTGTCTCAAATTGAATTATAATTAAAATTTCGGCAGACGATATACCACCATTTATTTAATACAAGTATCTTGTATGTCTTCATTCTTAAATGAAAGACGTGTAAGTAGATTTTTTGCAAGAAGTTAAATATAAGTCTTTTAGGATAATCTTGACTTGTGCATGTGAAAGCTAAATTGGGCCAAGATGGGAGTCGATTGGAACTTTCCCCAGGTGCAGGTGCCAGGGCGATTCTTTGAGGAAAAAACTTGGTAATGTAACAGCTTATTTCGAAGTTTTGGAGCTTACTTAATAATGCATCTAGAATTGTCGTGAATGCATCGACCACACTGTATGTCCTCTTATAGTGCGTGCGGACATGCTCTAGTGCGTGTATAGTATTTCTGGTCCCAGGCTTGAATGGACGCTCAAAGTGCACAAGCCGCACTGGCGAATGGCGGGATTCGAACCGGCGACCCTTCGCATCCAGAGCGAACACCTATGCCATTAGACAACAGGAAACTTCCTGTTTGGCCCGAGGCTCCAGGTGTCTGTTATATATCCATATATATATACCAGCCGTCAAACATGGCCAATACTGGCCATATCATGTGGCTCCGAGTGGTCTCGACTACCCAGATCCTGGTCACGGCACCAAATGTCCTACTTCTGGTCCCAGGCCCGAATAGACGCCGAAAGTTCAGTACCCGCATTAGATTCGAACCGGCGACCGGTCGCATCCAGGGCGAACACTTAACGCATTAGACCAAAGGGAACTTCCCGTTTAGCCAGAGGCTCTTGGTGTATTTTATCCACAGGGCCTGGGCCGATATATCACACGTGCAGACGGCCTTCATGTTGAGATAACTGCATCCGGAAGTGTCGCTAATGCTTACCTGGGTTTTCGTCAACGGGACATGGTATTTTCAGATCGAGGGCCCCACAAGACATATCAGAACTGAATTTATGTTGATAATTACGTTTGCTTACCTCCTTATACGGACATGGATGCAAAACCAAAGTCATGTCAGATGGGGACGTTATGTACGGTCAGGAGGCACTATAAACAGCCAAAAAAACCTCACAGCAATTACCAGGCGGTGTTGTGACTTTGCCAGGCGGTGTGGCGAGTTCACTTGCGGTGCGGTTCACTATACACTCTAGCGGGATGGGCCTTAAAATTTCAAGATTAAAATTGTATATAGTTATAATAATAAGAGGTTGTCCAGCACACACTCATGGTTAAAAAAAATAAGGAAAAGTAAGATCACTGGACAGCCAGCACCTTTAGTAAATCTATATGTATTTTGCAAAATTCCAAGCAAATATTTATATCAGTCTTTCCCAATGTAAAATCACTGATATCTGCCCCATTACATACCGCCCCTCACAATTATTTTCGGACACTAAACAGTCATTAAGTTTTTGGGTGTCTAAATATTTACATTTCAAAAATTATGAACATAAAATAACATGCAGTATGTCAATTAAACTGGCTGTGAAATAAAACAATCAAAGCGTATGTAAACATACACCTTCTACACTGTATTCTGCTCTATCAGCTCAACAGGGACCAGCTATTGCAAGGCTCAACAATCTAATGTTTTCATGTTTGGCCCGCAGATAAGAATGAATCACAGATGAGAATTGATCATTTTGATCAAGAAATAACTGTCTCAAAGGTTATACATGTACACATGATTGGTTGGTAGGTTGTATATTCAGGATGCTCTAACCACTTTTGGTCTATCACGCCAATGGCAGAAGGAAGGGAGAGTGGAGCCATGTGCCTGTGGGGAACCCCCCTACTCTTTGCGAACAAAGACATGGAATCTTTATCCTGCGACCACACTGACATGGCCACAGCATTGAGCAAACCACTGATCCATGTGCCATTAGGCTCTCAGGTGGCCAGAGCACTTAAGGCGACCACTCTAACTAACTGAGCTATCGGGCTGGCCCCAGATGTACACATGACAAATTACTGGTATGTGTGCTAGGCTTGAATTTGTCTGGCTTTGAAGAGGTGCCTGATATACAGCTTGTCAGGCAGTAGCGGATCACTTTTGTGTAAGGCTTGATTGAGAAGGTTTTCTAAGAAGCGGGTGCATCACTTAGGCTCATTCTTTTCAGAAATGAAGGCTCTGTTCATGTGTAATAAACTTGCTAATTCTCCGGCAACGACCTGTCTAAAAATGGTCCATGTTGCAGGGTACTGTAGTAGGCAGTAACGGATCATTTTAGGCAGTAGCGGATCACGCCATCTAGCGGCCTGCTTTGACAGTGAAGCAGGTATCTGAATGCAAGGACTGTCTCAACAATCTAAAGGTAGGTTGTCAACGATTTAATATTGCATATATTTTATAGTGTGGTATAATAATTCATAGCTTATTTTGATATTTTCGGAGTACCGCTACTGATATTGGGCCAATGATTGATGCCATGCCACCTGGCGGTAAAACTTGGCGGCAAAGACGAGCGTCACTGATCTGCTACTGCCGAGAAAGTGGCAAATGCAATTTGGATGACAACAGCAATTCTGCTTCACGGAGGGATCTGATCATTTTTATGAAGGTCCAAGATATATACAGCTATCTAAAAATTACCTCAGTTATGCACAGATGTATTCACTTTAACAAGAGTGGCATAGATCTATTGAAATAAAAGTTGCTGTTTCGCGCGAGTACGCGCAGAGTAAAGAGCTCGCTACTGGAAGTGTATTTGAGGTAAAAAAGAGTGTAAACATTGGTAGAACCTCGCGTTTTTGGACTTATTTTCAGTCAGTGGTTAATTATCTTTGAAATGAGTCCTAATTTATTAAACTTGAAGTGATCCGCTACTGCCTGTGATCCGTTACTGCCAGACAAGCTGTATATGTAGAATACATTATGATTTTGGCAACAATAGAGCCTTTCATTGTCTGAGATTTGCATTTGCGACAATGTATCTGCTGCCAATGTAGTGTCAGCATGAAGAAATATTGTTTGTATCATAAAAAGGATAGCAATGCAGTACAAACGTAAGTTTGATATTATTATAATTGCCCGGTATTGCTTTCTCACATCAGCATTTAAAAAAAAAATCATGGCAAATTCACAGAAAATATAGGCCGAAATGTCGCTCTACAACATTTATGAATTTGACTTCAGTAGTTTTGAAAAGGAACTTAGTGGAGCACATTGACGCGGCCTAGCCCATGGCTAGACGCGGCCCTTATGTCTGACATCTGTATACACAGGGCAGGGACAAAAGCCCTGAAGTAGCGGCGGAAGTCCCAGAAAAAGTGGCATCCGAGCAATTTGCAAGGCAGGCAATTTCGGCAATTTGGCCTAGGCAGCCATTTGAGCTGAGGCCACCAATCACTTTTCCGATACCAAATTAAGCTTACTCGGATATCACTTTTTCTGATGCATTGTCATTGGATTTGAAGGCGTTCATAAATTAACATAATATCACTACACATTGGTCCTTTGTGGCAATCTATAAACACTTCGGAACTTTTCGGCACTTCGGCAGCTAAGCTTACTTTTGGCTTTTTGTCCCTGCCTGTATACACATGCCCTCATCCAATAAAGTTTGCTCATTTACGTAAACCACACTCACCAGGTCAGTCATGGTTGGAAGAGAGCTGATTTGTTGTGTGTGATAGCACGGCAGCTGTGTGAAGTTGGACGCCGGACACCGGAGACGCGGGAGAAACAGTGAAGTTAGACACGGGACACCGGAGACGCGGGAGGCAATATGCCATACGAGACACAGGCATTGGGGGTGTGGGGCGCGGGAGGGGGCCACGGAGGAATGGAGGGACAAACTAATATGCAGTCTGTAACCAAGATAATTCGTATATAAGATTTATCTCAGAGCCGCCTTTCATCAGTTCTGCGATGTATATAGCAACAAGTCTTGATCTATCGTCCGATTAGTCCCCGACTTTTCTCAAACATGACCGGCATCAAAAGCAGGCTTATTAGAAGCCCAGACTACCATGGACATTTTAGCCTGGCACAAAGTCTCCTATAGGAGGTGTAGCTCATAGAACTGGATATTTTTTTATCGATCGGGCGATGTATATGGTAAGGGCTTTTTCTCTTGTGTCTGATTAGTTCCCGACTTTTGCCAATCAAGACCGATATCAAAAGAAAGCTTATTAGAACCTAGCTCTAACTACCATGTACATTTTAGCCTGGCACAAGGTCTCATATAAGAGGTGTAGCTCAGAGAACTGGACATTTATTATCGGTTTGGCGATGGATTGCAAGGGAACTTATAAAGTAAATAATAAATATAAATAATGGTAATATAAAGGTGATTACCAGTAGCCGTATAGAGAACATCCGATGACTGGTAATAGTCGTGTAGAGCATTATGAGCGAGGCGAAAGGAAGGGTATTTAATAAGAATTTGTTGGGAAATATTATGGAGGGCCGCTTGAAGGGTGGATGGAGAAACTAGTTGAACAGGAAGGAAACCCTGGATGAGGGATTGAATGCCTTGTAATTTCCTATCAGAATTAAGCAGATATTCAGTGGACGCGTGGACATTCAGTAAAGCGGACCGAAGAATGTTAGAGAGGTAGGTTGTGGTCCGGGTCAGGCCAATCCACAAGTTTTGAAGATTATGATTAGACTCGGTCAATGAGTCACGGATTTGAGAGAGGGCAGCAACGGTATAATTCAAAGTATATTGGTTCTTTTCAAGATAAAAGGAAGCCAAATCAAGGCGTTTTGTTGGTGGTAATGAGAAAAGCGTTTAGATGATTCCGATAATTCAGGTCAGCATGGCTAGAGGAATTTACATATTCTTCGAGAGTAAGGACATGACGTATCATCATTTGAACGTCTGCGTCCGTAGCTGTGCCAAAAAGGGATTTGCTTAATTTGCCGACCAGGTCGATCAGACCGCGACGAGTGCGATAAATACGACACAGTCGCGTCGGGGTGAGTTGATCGGTGGGATTAAGCAACAGTTGGATGTCGGTATCCGTATCTTTAATGGCGGATTCTAGCATAAAGGTCTGGGCGTGGAAATGTTGTAATAGTTTGCGAAACTGGTAGCAAGATTGCACTTCAAATTGGCGCATAGCACTGTGAATGGGCTTATTCGAAAAGAAAGGTGGGGAATCGGTGATATTTGTAGTGCAATTAAAATCGGTGACTTGAGATATAATGGGTTTTTGTAGGGTGACAGAAAAGGTATGATGCCAATGGGAGTTGGCGTTCAGGAGCGTGGTCTCGGGACGAAATATCGTCCCGAAATTAGGGCGAATGAGGACATTAGCAGGGCAAGGGGTCACGATTAAGGTGAAGACTAGAACAAGTTTAAAGTTGGCAAGGAGGTTCATGGTGAACCGATGAATTATAGGAATGATTAAACCAGAAGGAGAAGGTATATATATACTCACTCGAAGGAGGACACGAACGCGCTAAAAGAAAACACACGGTGAGATATGTCCGCAGGAATGGGTGATCCGAGTCAAAGGTCTTGGGGTGGCAGCAGCAGAGCGTTTTTTTGGGAAAAAGGGGGGGAGGGCTACAGCAAAGCGTCCTCAGAAGGGTGGGGGGGGGTAGCAGACCGTCAGCAGAGCGTCAACAGAGCGGCAGCAGGGATGGCAGCAAGGCGTGCAGAGGTGGCGGCAAGGCGTCAGCAGGGGTGGCAGCAAGGCGTCAGCAGGGGTGGCAGCAAGGCGTCAGCAGGGGTGGCGACTGCAATATCAGTGGCAGAGCGTTCCGGGACAGGACGAGTAGAGAGCTGTTGACAAGCAAACAGCGCGGAACGGCGGCAAGTAGACGGGGACGAGAAGACGACGATGTGCAGACAGGTCCAGGTGGCAGCGGCGAAGTCTCTAGGAGGCGTCAGGCTTAGAGAGCCACGTAGTGTTGCGTATCAAGCGCTCTAGATATTGTATTTTCCGCAGCAATGCCCGCGGGTAACGGGGCCAAAGGTATGGCGCGCGAAGATGTGGCCGCGAGGACACTGGGCAGGAACACAAGAGAGAAGGCAAAATAGTGCCGGACAAAGGGGGCAATAATGCCGGCCCGGGTTGTCGGTGTCCGAACCACGCCAGTGGAAGCCACACTGAGCACAGCAGGGAACGTCAAAAGCCGGAAAATATTGGCGGCGGACGTTCGGCGACAGTTCAAATTACTCTTCGGAGTCGGTATTCGGGCTCGGGCAGTTGGGCTTGGATGGAGTCGTCCTTAGGTAGCGAAGAATGCAAACCTTGGAAGACAAGAAGTAGAAGTAGAATGGGGACTGAGGAAGGGAGTGAGGAAGTTATATATAGGATGGGGAGAGAGGACGCTAGGAAGCCAGGAAGGCGCGGACCACGGTCAGGCGAGAACGATAGCCAATAGGAATAGGGAGAAGGAGAAGGACACAGGAGTATGTTAATGTAAGGGGGCTAAGGAAGGGCGGAAACTTGGCGAAGAAAAGAAAAGAAAGACAAATCAGAAAAGTGCAGGGAAGTAGGAGGGGAGGGGGGCAGCGAGGAGTAATACCGGAGTGACCAGGGCGGGCAAACAGGAACAGATGGGACCGAAAAGACTAATAGACTACGAGGAATTGACATGGAAGGAAACGAGATAACGGGAACAACCCAAATGAAGGAATGGGGAAGTGGGAGCGGCGAATGGGGCAGGAGGAGACATTATGGCCCGGAGGAAAAATGGCGTGAGATAGAGGAATGCGGGGCGGCAAATGGGCAACGGGGAGGAGAGCGCGAGGGGTAGAGAGGGTCATGAATACGGGAATAATGGGGGCCGGGGGAACATTAGGCCAGCGGGCAAAAGGACATAAGATGTAGGAATGCGGGGCGGCAAATGGGCAACGGGGACTAAAGCGCGAGGGCTAGAGAGGGTCATGAATACGGGAATAATGGGACTGGGGAACATTAGGCCGGCAGGCAATAGGGGCAGAAGATGGAGGAGTGCGGGGCGGCAATGGGGCAGCGGAATGACCGGTCAAGGATTGGATAAGGCAATAAAATTAGAGAGCGGGCACCGGATTAGCTTTAAGTGAGCGGCGAGCGGCCTGATTGAGATTACGATACGGTTCCCAAGTATTGAACGTGTCGTCGTAATGTTTCCATTTGATGAGGTATTCGGGGGAGCCATCAGGGGTCAGGCGTTGACCAAGGATGGCCTGTTTGGATGAGGGACGAGGGGTCTTAGGGCGCCGGGGAGGGGGTGGAGGGTCAGTGGCCGGTGTGATGCGGGCAGGCGGGCGTACGGCGGGGGGCTGGAAGGGGGGTGCGGGAGGGACGGGGTCGGCCGGCACGAGATCATTGGCCAAGTCATTGTCAGTGACGTCAGGGAGGTCATCGGCGTCAGGGGGGATCTCGGTGTTGGGAGGGGGGGGGGGGGGCGTTCGCGGCGGATAGTAACGAGTTTAAGGCGATTCGCATGGACGGGGGTTTTTAGTGGTCGCTGCGAGGAGAGCCAGCGTAGATTGAAATTGACGGGGGAGAGCTTGCGAGTGATCACCAATGGGCCTCTCCAGTAATGTGTCAATTTGGGCGTGGTGCCGGGTTTGGCACGGGGGATGTACAAGTAGACTCGATTCGCCCAGGCGGGCGGCAGACTCTGCAGCATCAAAGGAAGGAGGGTTCTGACCGATGACATACGCCTGTATGTCCGGGCGAAGACCCATGACGAAGGCATTAAGCGCTTCGCGATCAGATTTATGAAGACGAGCACACCGTTGACGAATGTCGTAAGTGTAGCTGTCGACGGGCTCGAGAGCACCCTGGGAACGGGTGGACAGGGCCTTTTCACCAACCCAGCGGGGCAACCCTTGGACGAAGCGCTGGTCAAAATGGATGGCGAGGTCGTAAAATGAGAACTTAACAGCGTCATCCAAGGCGTTGAACCAGAGTTCAGCAGGGCCGTCGAGGAGAATGCCAAGGGCTTGGCACCAATTGGCGGTCGACCAGTTGTGGAGGGCCGCAAAGCGGTTAAATTTCAGGAGCCAAGCCGCAGGATCCTCATGGGCCTGGCCGCTGAAGGTGTCGGGTTTGAAGCCGAAGTTGAAAGTGGGAGACGCAGCAGGCACGGCAGCAGGAACAGCGTTATCGTCGTCGCCAGGCATGACGAAGGGTGGGGCCGCCGGGGCCGGGCCGAGGGGCAGAAGGTGTTGCAAGCGATGCTGTTCGTCCTCCAAAACGGACAAACGATTGCGGAGCAGGTGAAGACGTTCGTCGGTGGTGTAAGCACTCCAAAGTTCAGACGGAGCGACAACAGTGCGTCGGTCAGGACTAGGTGAAGGAGGCGGCGAACTTGACGGAGTAGGTGTAATCGAGGTGGGTGCAGAATATGTGGCACTCAACGACGAAGGATTGAGTCTGGTATTATAACCATGCGCCATGGGCAAATAACATGGTATATGAGGGTGCCGGAATAGATTCTCCACCAATATGTTATGTAGCGTTTTACAGGTCGCTAAATACAACACACGATAGTTGAGTTCCACCACGTCTTTATTTCCACATCCATAGGTATAGCAAAATATATAGAATAGCGGGTCTACTGAGGAGCGTAGAGTCCCGTGAAGCAAGTAGACAAAGCAGGCCCGAGCCGCGCCGGCTACCCTCTATATATACTACAATGCCGGCAGGGTCTCAGGCGCAGGCCAACCTAATGATCATAAGCTATGTGGGTTGGCTGCGCCGCTGGCCGTCGAGATGAATATCGATCGGCGACCAGCCGTGGGCGAGGGGCAGTGGCAGAACTCTTTTGTGTGTACAAACATCGAAATATAAGTTTACACATACCATCGAGATATAAAACAGCGATATATAAGTGCACGACATCAATGTTAAATTTACACTACACGACATATATAGTAACGGCTTTTTCTCTTGTGTCTGATTAGTTCCCGACTTTTGCCAATCAATGTTGGTATCAGAAGAAAGCGTATTAGAACCTCAAACTACCATGTACATTTTAGCCTGGCACAAATCTTGCATAGGAGATGTAGCTCAGAGAACTTGACCCCTTTTGTCGCTTCTGCGATGTATTTAATAACAGTTTTCTCTATTGCGTCCAATTAGTTCCCGACTTTTGCCAATCAAGGCCGGTATCAGAAGAAAGCTTATTAGAACCTCTAACAACCATGTACATTTTAGCCTGGCACAAAGTGTCG
Source organism: Arenicola marina (assembly GCA_964019135.1). Lineage (NCBI taxonomy): Eukaryota > Metazoa > Annelida > Polychaeta > Arenicolidae > Arenicola > Arenicola marina. Next base: position 36,767,694 of record OZ025259.1, on the reverse strand, counting down.
TAAACGACATGTAGCTCAGAGAACTTGACCCTTTTTGTCGCTTCTGCGACACATTTACTAACGTTTTTTCTCCGGCGTCCAATTAGTTCCCAACTTTTGCCAATCAAGGCCGGTATCAGAAGAAAGCTTATTAGAACCCCTAACTACCATGTACATTTTAGCCTGGCACAAAGTTACTATATGCATTGCCAAGCCGATAAAAAGTGTCCAGTCGAGATGGCTCGAAGCGATACGTACGGCGGCAGAACACATGCTCCGGTTTCCCGAACACCTCCCCTTGTTCTTCTTCACCCTCACTATCATTAATTCCAAATAATCGCGCTGGCATAGCTGCATCCCGATCGATGCGGAAGGACGATGGCCCTCCTATAGACGCCATGCTCAAAAGTCGCGTTTACCGTATTGCGCAACGAAACCGGTTCATCTTGTGACGTCACGAATCAATGAAAAAGTTGCCCCTGTCTACTTTTTTGGGTAGGTCTGTGATCAAATGGCTAATATTGTTAATATTGGTGGCAAATAAATTCCGTGCATATGGAATTTCGTTAATTTAGTGCAAATGGATCAAATATATGCAAAGTAACATAGGACATAAGAGATGGACTTTAAGACTAGCGTTTTACCCGAAGTCTACTTCAACCAACAGAGGCTAAGATCTTACCTGCACGCTCAGACGGGTGGGGAGGGGGGTGGAGGGGGGTGGAGGGGGTTGAGAGGCGCTCTAGGCCAATGAGAATGTTTGTGGTTGTTATTAAGCCGCTGGCTGAGGGAGGATGGGGGTGGAGGAGAGGGGAGGCGCTCTAGGCCAATGAGAATGCTTGTGGTTGTTATTTGTTTGCTGGCTGAGAGGGGTGGGGGTATCTTACGGAAACTCTCCGGACATCGAAATTTGCAAATTATTTGTTTACTCTACGAGTTGAGGACGAAAACTAGCATATTCCTTACCTATGAACTGGGGCCTGTCTGAACAATGGTTTATCCGATCTGCAGTTCGATTCTTATCCTCACAATACATGACCTGCCATGCTATTGAATAGAGCAGACGATGTTCGTTTTCATCGTTCTCTTGTCAATCGCGCAAATGTAAAGGTCATCCAACTGACAACTGATTGGCTCAAAATCTAGCAGGTCAGGTTGGCAAAGTCCATCGCGTCATTTGACGAGGGTACCGAGGTTGAATGCAATGGTCAGGGGGTAGTGGTCAATCTGCTCTACCCACTTTTGCAGGAGGCGTTTGCTTTCGGGCAATGAATTCAAGTTTACCCTCAATTGATACTAAACTGATTTCAAGTTCACTCTGGGTCACTTTAGGTATGCGTCAATGCTTAAAAACAGAGTTAATGACAAACCACTACAAAGGAATTCAAACCTACAACCCCTTACAAAGATGTAAATGTTGTCGCCCAGTGACGTCACAGTAAACAGTGAATGGCGCCATCAAGCCGATCGGCTGCTTCGAAGTGCAGCAAAGCAACATTTGCTTATAGTTTATTTGCAAGTGTCTCAGGAAACGTGAGTTGACATACACTTATTATGCCCCGCTTTGAAGTTCACGCAGAAAGTATTTTTTTCTTCGAATCAGTGAATATTTTCTCGTAAACGGGAAGGTTCGTTGTCCGGAGAGTTTCCGCTGCGAATATAACCTGGTCATGAAGGTGGATATCTGTCTATAGCCAGTATAACTCTGTGTCCTATGCACAGTCAGACATGAATATTTTTTTGTATCCAAGGTGGATACTGCAATACATACTGCATATGTAACAATCACGACACTGTAGATGATATCAATGTAACGATGCAACATGTAGCGCGATATAAACAAGACAGGTATGATGTACTATTTATTGACCATTTGAATAATGCCACGTTGAAAGTTAGTGTGTTATTTAATGCGATGACCCATCATGGATTTACACCCGAGGGTTTTAACATATGAACTAGTCGCCCGGCCATTGATAAAAAACAAGCGTAAATCAGCAAACGCCTCTAAGAACTATCGTGCCATTGCCCGAAGTAGTCCTGCAAAGATCTTTGATTATTGTGAAGAAAAATGAGGCAGATTTAACGCTCTCATGGAGTCTGTTAGCTTCTTTGAAAACCCAAATTTGAATGCATTTGTACTGCTACTTGATGCATCTAAAGCTTTCGACAAAGTAAACTGATTGAGTGAAAGTATTTTGTTATTAACAAACATCAAACCCCATATATAATTAATTTGATTGAGTAAAGGGCGGGGGTGGGGGGTAATACATTTTTCGTGGGAATTAAGTGGGAATATACCAAACTAAAAGGACCTTTCATTTATGTCTATGATTATGTATGTGTAAGTGTCAGAGCCCCCGCCCCCGGGTCGCAAGTTTTTAAAATATCCGCTCTATAAGGTATCTTTTTCACCATCAATGTCCTCTCTATAGGGCTATATTTTGTATCACAAATATCCGTTCTCTCAGGCATCAAGACACCCGCGGCCCCCACCCCCCGCACCAGATTTGTATAATAGTGCCTCTCCCCCGGGGATTTCACATCGTCTGCCAAACCCTCTCCCGTTCATGACAAACAAAGCATTCACATCGTCTACAATGCCCCCTCATGGCCATGACAAACAAAGCATTCCCATCGTCAGCCAAACCCTTTCACGATCATGACAAACCAAGCATTCACATCGTCTGCCAAACCTAAAACTCGTATCACCGTCATCAAGGGCTCTTCAAGGCAAAATACATTACAAGGTCAGCTCACGAGACAACTAAAACTGTTGTTTAACATTGGTTTAGTACATAAACCCTCGTAATGAGCGTGTTAATTGTGAACATGCCATTTGGGTAATACAGCTGGGTACATATTCAGCCCCAATAACCGATGAATGATGATTTTAGACAATCAAGACTATATTGAGCTCTTTGTATTCGCTTTAAAGGACGAAATCGTTATCTTAGCTGTTCAACTTTGTTTTGCCCCGTAGATATTTACTTGAACAAAGTGTTACCATACCAGCATTGTGCTTATCCAATCTGCTGTTGTTTGCTGATTAAATCGTGGAATATGCCGAAACTGCCTAGTATGATAACAATCCAGTGCAGTCAGTAACAGCCAGACCACAACAGCCATATTTTTTAATATCTTTTATTCACAGCCATATTAGTCCACACAGGCAAATAAAGTAAGATTCATTTCAATAATAGTTTTTCGAATAAAAGTTTAGGGGTTAGAAGTCACATAACATTAAGTTTGCCTTTATCTCTATTTATCTTTGCTTGAATCATTTGGTACACGTCTAATATAACTAGGGTTTGATGGTTAGCGTGCGTGCCTTCTCAGCAAACAGGTTAACGTCATGAAAATGTTAACACAGCGTTATTTTTTGTTGCGTGTGCGACCACGTGAATACGTAAGGTTAGTTTTACGTTGGCCGAACGTTTTCAGATAACGTTGTCAGACAACATGTTCCAAACATTCGTACAACCAGTTTCGAGCAAGGTGCAATTGAAATCCAACAAAGAAAATAATCGATTTGTTAATTAGCAGCATAGACAGCCTGATCGATGGAATGCTTTAGCTGTCCTCGGAGTTCTCGGCTCACAGAGTTCGTCTTCTTCTGAGTCTAAATAAAACCTTTAATCAGTAGATAACAAAAATAACTAATGGCGGGGAACCACAATTCCTCAATAGAATACCAGTAACTCACCTCCTACTCGCTGTCGTGCGGCGGCCACATCAGGTTGCGACAGTTTAACCAGGTAGTTTGACCCACACTCTCCCGGCAGAGGTAGTTTGACCCACACTCTCCCGGCAAAGATAGTTTGACCCACACTCTCCCGGCAGAGGTAGTTTGACTCACACTATCCCGGCAGAGGTAGTTTGACCCACACTCTAGTAGAAAAGAAAAAAATGGCCTACCCAATTATTCGAATACATGTGCCGGTATCTACAACAAAGTGTATATGAATATACATACAGAAGTTGCTGATGATATCAATGTATTTGTATTATATTTTATATTTGCAGAGACTCATCAATTGATGCTTCCCAAAGATGCTGATCTGATATGCCTTTGGCGTTCAAGTTTTATTTATGCGAGTACATGGGCCGGTATCTATAACAAATTGTATATGCATACATACAGTTATTCCTTATGAAATCACTGAAATTTCTATTATATTTAATATTTGCAGAGTCACCAATGCTTCCCAAAGACGCTGCATGTATACCTTTTGGTATTTCAATAATATCTTTAAAAGTGATGAATTTGAGCTCTATTTGAGCTTCTGATTTCTAACTCAAATTTCTGATTACCGGTATACCAGTGCATAAAACCAAAAGTATGAATTAAAGAGATAAAATGACAAAATGCAGGTCTTTTGCAATATTTGTGGTTGATGTGTACATATATCTATACATGCACTATAAAATGATTTTGTATAGGTGCAATGATAAATGGTGATATGATATGACAAAAATACCATGATTTATTATTTGCAGTACTATTGTCATCATTTTGGATAAGCTGATACCCCATGACATGGGCCTGTGCCATATCTGCCATAGTTATATACACTACAGTACTATAGTATTCCAGGTGATAGTGATACTATGGCTACCAAAACTATAGTATTACTATAGTCAAGATAACTATATTATTACTGTAGTCCAGATAACTATATTATTACTATAGTCCAGATAACTATATTATTACTATAGTCCAGATAACTATATTATTACTATAGTCCAGATAACTATATTATTACTATAGTCCAGATAACTACATTATTACTATAGTCCAGATAACTATATTATTAGACTGGGCCAGAAGCCCAACTCGGGCTCCCCTCGGGACAGGCAGCGACCCATCATTGCCCGCTTCGCCTTCTACGCAGACAGAGAGTCCGTGTGGAAGGCTAAGCCGAAGCTACGTGGGAGTAAACTGTACATCGAAGAGGACTTTCCTCGAGAGGTACAGGATCGCCGCCGGATCCTGATCCCCGTCATGAGAGCGTCACGCCGAGACGGACATCGGGCTACAGTGCAAGGTGATCGCCTGAGAATCGACGGAAAGCTTTACTCCGTGGACACTCTTAATTTGCTCCCTGAAAACTGGATAACGTAGCGGATAAAATACAGGGATTGGCTATGTAAGTACCCGATGGCATTGGTTGTTAAAATATTGTTTATTGATATGGTAATTATTTTGTGACTTTATTGTCTGGCATTAATGTTCGCCACTTTTTAATTTTTATACGGCCCCGTGTCTATTCAGGCATGGCGAAAATAAACACTGAGTGGAAGAGCTGCACGTGTTGTGCCTGACGTGTGACGGTGTCAAACGCTGTTTATTTCCTTGCTCATTACCATTTGTCGAACACGGCCTGCCACTGTGAGCCGACCTTGATGTTTTGTTTTACTCCTGTTTTTGACCCGTGGTTTGTTTTTCTATTGTACTGTTGGTATAAATGAGCATACCACGCATAGTGTTGTAGCCCGGGCGTAAGAACGGGGATAGGTTTAGGCAAAATGAATTTGAGAACTTGTGTAGAAAGTGCCTCTTGAGGCAATGCGCTATGGACCATAAGAATTACTCGATGTGTTTACCTGATCGGAGTGAATATTGTTCTTGTCGGTCTATTACGCTAATGCATTGGCAGATATGGCCCCGGACTGCGGCCTGTAGTTTGCTTATTGTGTGATTGTACAGTATTGATGCACGTGTCCGCCGTAGATGTTAGCTCATTCCGTTTGGTATGTGCTGGTTGGAATATGTATATGCGTGGTCCCCGGGGACATAATGTGTCAGCGCGAGTCGAGTAAACGTTTTTGATCGCAGAAGTTGTGACTAAGGTTCTTCAATCAATAAGAGTTAATACTGCTCGGGAACGCTGTACTCTTCGCTGGCTGATTGTAAATTTTATATTCCTTTATATCTCGTTTTATATTATGATTTATAACATATATTTGCGTACTCCGCTATTTCGCCTAAAATCCATAACAGATGCAAACAGGAATCTACATGTAAAATGCGTGATTACGAGTATGAGTAAATGTCGTTATGACTCACATAACCGTATGTAGTATGAACGTGAGAGGGCACGGATCTTCAACTAAGAGAACCGACGTCATGAACTGGCTCGAGGGAAAGCGCGCTTCCATCTATTGTTTGCAAGATGTCCATTTCAACGCGTCTGTAGAACTCCAGTTAGAAAGGGAGTTTGACGGAAAATACTATGTTAACTCGCCATCCTCTCAAGCAAGAGGAGTGGCCATTCTCTTAAAAAATACATTCGAATTTAATGTACACAATGTGAAAAGAGATGATAAAGGAAATTTATTGGTACTGGACGTAACGATGTGTGGCAATAGATTGTCTTTAGTTAACGTGTATGGACCTAATCGAGGCGAGCCTGATTTTTATTGTAATATGCACAAGGTAATTGAGAATTTAGATAACCCCAGTATGATTATTTGTGGCGGCTGGAACCTTGTCCTCGACTTTGAGCTAGATACAATTGGCTATAAACGTGAGAATAATACTATGGCAAGGAAAACCGTCGATACAATGATAGACAAATTGGAACTTATTGACTCATGGAGGGTTAACTCCCCACACACAAGGCGCTTCACCTGGACTAATCAGCAGAGAAAGAGCCAGAGAGCAAGATTAGATTTTTTTCTGGTATCCTCAGACATACATTCTGCTGTGCAGAGGGCAGATATTAGATCAGGGTATAGAACAGATCACTCCTTAGTTAGCGTTAACGTTGATTTTTATCGGGCAGATAGAGGTAAAGGATTTTGGAAATTTAACACATCGCTTTTGAGAGATTCTGAATATGGACAGCTGGTAGCCGAATGTATTTTACATACAATTAAAATGTACCAAGTTTCGGCTGAGAATAATAGTACTGGCAGCACTAATTTGATAATTAATGATCAGTTGTTCTTTGAAATGCTAAAGTTGGAAATCAGGGGAAAAACAATAAGCTACAGTAGTCATAAGAAAAGGGTTTTGCAGCAGGAAGAGATTAGTTTAGAGCAACAAATCAATGAACTTGAAACATGCAATGAAGATAGCCAATCGGGTCAGGAACGATTAGATGAACTCAAATTTAAATTGGAACAGGTAAGACTGCCGCGCATGAAAGGTGTGTTTCTGAGATCCAAATCACGGTATTATGAAGAAGGGGAAAAGGCTAGTAGGTTTTTTTGTGATTTAGAGAAGCAAAACTATGTGAATAAGCTTATTCATAGGTTATTTGTAAATGGAAAAAAAATTGTTAAGCAAGAAGAAATATTGAAGGAACAAATGCACTACTATGAATCTTTGTACAGAAAGCAAGATGAGAAAAAAGCTGACTGTCATGTGGCATCTTTCTTAAATAATGAAAATGTGAAAAAATTAAGCGTTGCACAAAGCGAGTTGTGTGAAGGGGATATTGAGATGAACGAAATGGCAGATGTTGTGATGCATATGAAAAATGATAAGTCACCTGGCAGTGATGGGTTTCCCGTTGAGTTTTATAAATTCTTTTGGAAAGATATAGGACCGTTTCTATTAAAAAGCCTCCAGTATGCATTGGACTCTCAGACTCTCTCCGTAACACAAAGACAGGGGGTGATTACGTGTCTACCAAAGGGAGATAAGCCAAGAGCTTTTATGAAGAATTGGCGCCCAATATCACTGCTAAATACTGACTACAAAATATTGTCTGGTGTATTAGCGCGTCGTATTAAAATAGTGTTGCCAGATATAGTAAGTTCAGACCAAAAAGGCTTCTTGAAAGGTAGATATATAGGTGAAAACACCAGGATGGTGTATGACATCATGCATTATTTAATAGACAACAAAAGGTCTGGAATGTTACTTCTAATAGATTTCGAAATAGCTTTTGATACTTTAAGTTGGAAGTATGTAAATCAGGTGCTTCATTCATATGGTTTCGGAAGGTCTTTCTCCAGGTTCGTTAATATTCTGTACAATGGTGCGTCTAGTTGTGTTATCAACAATGGCTTTTTCTCACGTTTTTTCTCCTTGGGCAGAGGTTGCCGACAGGGCGACCCGTTGTCACCTTACCTTTTTATACTCTGTATTGAACCGCTCGCGATGGCGCTAAAACGTGACAAGGGGATTAAGGGCATTACGGTGTTGGAAAGGGAGTATAAAATTGGACAATATGCTGATGATACGTTTCTGTTACTCGATGGCAGTGAGCTGTCTGTTAGAAATGCTTTACACCTGTTGGATAAGTTTGGCATATGTTCGGGTTTAAAGGTTAATGTAGAAAAAACTAAAGCTGTCTGGATGGGGAAAAGAGATCCAGAAAGAAAACCTATATGTTCGGAGCTGCCAATTTCTTGGGGGGAAGAGTTTACCTTGCTGGGTATTAAATTTTGTGTAAATCTACAAGATATGATTAGCATTAATTATAGCCACAAGGTAGCGGAATTTGAAAAAGTTCTAACGATATATGGCAAGAGAAATCTCTCTCTACGAGGGAGAGTGACTGTTGTTAAAGTGATCGCCTTGCCAAAACTTATCCATGTCTTAACCGTACTTCCAACGCCCGGAAAACAATATATTGATAGAATAAACAATGTCATTCGTAGGTTTGTGTGGAACAACAAAAAACCCAGAATATCTCTGAATAGAATAGCCCAATCTGTCGAAAATGGCGGAGTAAACCTGCCTCTAATACAACTGAAGATACAAGCTCTTAAGATAACATGGATACAAAGACTAATATCCAACGAAGGTTCATGGCAAGAACTCTTCTGTGAGACTATATGTCGTGAACGTCGAATGTGCTGGGAATTGGATCTCCTTTCTTTAAAACAGTTTACAACGGTATCAAATCCTTTCTGGGCCGAAGTCTTTATGGCATGGTATAAATACAGATCGAGCTTAAATGAGGTGCAAACGGTTTTTGAATATCCACTTTGGAACTCGTTCTTTATGAAAAACGATAATCTTCGAAGGCGAAAACACGACCTTATTAGATGTGGCGTGATGTTTATTAATGATCTTGTTGATGACAACGGAAATTTATTCGGTTGGGAAACGTTTGTACAGAAACATCATGCAGATCTAAATTTCGTAGACTTTTATAGTTTGATTCATTGTATACCACGCGAATGGAAAGAGGCGTGTAAAAATGCAAATGTAAAACTACCACATGCACCTTGGAGCTGGACAGCATCTATTTTAAATTCACAACACCTATGCAAATCTGTTCATAGAAAACTGGTTGGGTCCTTGGATTATCATGTAAAGAATGAAGAAAAGTGGGCAGCAGTGTTTAACGAGCAAATAGATAGCGGCAAATGGAGTCAAATATATAATTTACCATTGCACTGTACCATTAATGAAAGTACGAGAAGTTTCCAGTATTTAATCTTACATCGAGCACTTGTGACGAATATTTTTCTTCATAAATGTAAGTTAAAACCCAATGATAGATGTGATTTTTGCGGAAGCGAACCAGAAACTATAGAACATTTGTTGTTTAGTTGCCGGCATATAAAGCCTTTGTGGTCTCTTTTGGTACTATGGTGAAATGAGTCATGCAATATATCCTTACCAGTCGATTTTCAGTCATGTATAGTGGGTGAACGTAAGACCTTATACAGCCAACTCATTAATCATGTATTTTTAATAACTAAGAAGTATATATATAGATGTAAATGGATGAATATAGCTCCGAATTTTATCGGTATTAAAAACACTATTATATATCATTATAAATTAGAAAAGTACACGTCCAAAATCTCCAACTTTGCAAAGAAATGGGACCCTCTCTCAAGCTCTTTAAAGTGTAACTAAATATTGGGATATAAATTGACGAACTTGTTGTATATCTGCATTTTGGTTATGGAAATAAAAAAAAAAAAAAAAAAAAAAAAACTATATTATTACCATAGTCTAGATAACTATAGTATTACTATAGTCTAGATAACTATAGTATTACTATAGTCTACATAACTATAGTATTACTATAGTTATACTATAGTACAGTACTATTGTGCATGAAATTACCACCGATTTACCATAGTTATGAAAACTATAGTATTACTATAGTTATGGACCATAGTACTTTTTCATAAGGGAGGGTTTGATGGTTAGCGTGCGTGCCTTCTCAGCAAACAGGTTAACGTCATGAAAATGTTAACACAGCGTTATTTTTTGTTGCGTGTGCGACCACGTGAATACGTAGGGTTAGTTTTACGTTGGCCGAACGTTTTCAGATAACGTTGTCAGACAACATGTTCCAAACATTCGTACAACCAGTTTCGAGCAAGGTGCAATTGAAATCCAACAAAGAAAATAATCGATTTATTAATTAGCAGCATAGACAGCCTGATCGATGGAATGCTTTAGCTGTCCTCGGAGTTCTCGGCTCACAGAGTTCGTCTTCTTCTGAGTCTAAATAAAACCTTTAATCAGTAGATAACAAAAATAACTAATGGCGGGGAACCACAATTCCTCAATAGAATACCAGTAACTCGCTGTCGTGCGGCGGCCACATCAGGTTGCGACAGTTTAACCAGGTAGTTTGACCCACACTCTCCCGGCAGAGGTAGTTTGACCCACACTCTCCCGGCAAAGGTAGTTTGACCCACACTCTCCCGGCAGAGGTAGTTTCACCCACACTCTTCCGGCAGAGGTATAGTTTGACTCACACTATCCCAGCAGAGGTAGTTTGACCCACACTCTCCCGGCAAAGGTAGTTTGACCCACACTCTCCCGGCAGAGGTAGTTTGACCCACACTCTCCCGGCAGAGGTAATCTGACCCACACTCTCCCGGCAAAGGCAGTTTGACCCACACTCTCCCGGCAGAGGTACTTTGACCCAGAGTCTCCCTGCAGCGGTTGTATGACCCACACTTTCCCGGCAGAGGTAGTTTGACCCACACACTCCCGGCAGAGGTACTTTGACCCAGAGTCTTCCTGCAGCGGTTGTTTGACCCACACTCTCCCGGCAGAGGTAGTTTGACCCACACACTCCCGGCAGAGGTACTTTGACCCAGAGTCTCCCTGCAGCGGCTGTATGACCCACAATCTCCCGGCAGAGGTAGTTTGACCCACACTATCCCGGCAGAGGTAGTTTGACCCACACTCTCCTGGCAGAGGTAGTTTGACCCACAGTCTGCCGGCAGAGGTAATTTGACCCAAATTCTCCCTGTAGCTGTTGTTTGATCCTCCCCCGCTGTCCCTTCGCCCCTGCGTCATCCGCGTTTTGCAAATCCACCTGGGCAGTTAGCTTCGATACGTATTTATCAATATACACGACAAATAATAGACGGCATCTTATCAAAGATAACACGTGTTTCATATCGTCAAGTTTGCTATTGTCAAACGCACGAAGAACAGCAGATGAAGCCAGTTAGACTCGGCAATTTGAATTTGGATTTTTTGACGAGGGGGAGGGGGTGGGGGTGTCAGGGGCGTGTCCAGGAATTATGGAAAAGGGGTGGGGGGGGGGGGCGAACATAAAAATTCCTCAAAACATGAAATGGGATATGTGTACAAGTATGAGACGGTGGTGCACCGTGGTGCACGTCACGTAGGCTTACTTTTTGCACCCTTTAATCGTTGGTAATATAAAGTAAGTACACATAAACTACGAAGCTTGATGCATTGTACGTCGTAATATATAAGGCGGCCAGGGGGCACAGAATTTGAAAAGAGCCCCTTGTTTTTTAATTGCGTGATTGCCTAATTGCGTGGATTCTATATAGCATTTCTAAAACTGCAATTAAACAGTAGACTACATGCAAACCGGTGTTATTTTGGCGAGGCATAACAAAGGCAGATCCAGGGGGGTCAAGGGGGGGTCGAGGGGGTCCGGACTCTCCGCCTTTTTGAGGAAGGACGCTATCTGAGGCGGCCTGGACATCTCCCCGGTCGCAATTTTTCAGGGCCTCCCCACCGGTCGCCAGTTTTCAGTGCCCCCCCCAGTCGTAAACAAATTGGTGCATCCCCCGGTTGCACATTTGATTGAGAGTCTCCCTCCGGTCGCAAGTTTGGACCCCCCCCCTTTTCAACTTCTTGGATCCGCCCCTGAGTATACATATCGTATACAGCGTTAGTCATGCGAAGGGCTCAAATGCGGTGATTAATTCACTTGCAGTAAATGACCGAACAAAAGTATTGGACACCATACGTATTGGTTGTGCCCCCCCCCCCCCCCCACTCCCCCCAATCGTAACAAGCTTCCTACGCCTATGGAACATGTCCTGAAACATCGAATCTGTTGAAAGATCTAAACGGTGCAACCGAGGAACATAAAATCAATTGAGTTTAAAAACACTGGATTTGGCGGTGAGTGTTGCTTGGTTCGTTTCACAGAGCCGTACTGTGACGGCAACCTAAGGCGTTCATGGGTCACATGCTTGGTTCTGCTGTGGTTGTAGACGGGGTCTCTCAGCTTTGTGCCCGTCCTACAGCCACATAACTGGGGCTACCTCAAAATATGCAATCTCCACTAACACTAACCCTAACCCAAAAACCCAGACGTGCCTCCGAGGATAGTCTAGCCTCTACCTCCATTATCGCGATATTGGGGTTTTATTCTACAAGTCGCAGTTTACGCGTTTCCATAGTATAATCCCCTCTGCCGGAAGATCTTGGCACGCCGCCTTCGTATTGCCAACTTAAGGGTTTTTTCTGGGCCATAATTATGCAAATATATAACTTTCGAGCAAAAACGTTCCTTTGTGTGTACGGGTGCTCAACTTACATCGCTCTGTGGAAACCTGCCGGCTAAAGGCAGCAACCCAGCCAGCATTCAGCGACCCCACCTGCTCGAAACTAGGACAGCGACGCGGGTAATAGAGAACCCTTAGGGATACATAATTTGTGAGAACGGAATGGCAGATAGTAAGGGAGTCACATTCAACCCTTAGTGATACATAACTCATTGTTACCTCAATAGGAGATAGCAAGGGAGTGACAGTCAGCCCTTAGTGATACATAACTCATTGTTACCTCAATAGGAGATAGTAACGGAGTCACAGTCAACCCTTAGTGATACATAACTCATTGTTACCTCAATGGGAGATAGCAAGGGAGTCACAGTCAACCCTTGATGATACATAACTAATTGTTACCTCAATGGGAGATAGCAAGGGAGTCAGTCAACCCTTAGTGATACATAACTCATTGTTACCTCAATGGGAGATAGCAAGGGAGTCACAGTCAACCCTTAATGATACATAACTAATTGTTACCTCAATGGGAGATAGCAAGGGAGTCACAGTCAACCCTTAGTGATACATAACTCATTGTTACCTCAATGGGAGATAGCAAGTGAGTCACAGTCAGCCCTTAGTGATACATAACTCATTGTTACCTCAATGGGAGATAGCAATGGAGTCACATTCAACCCTTAGTGATACATAACACATTGTTACCTCAATATGAGATAGCAAGGGAGTCACAGTCAACCCTTAGTGACACAGAACTCATTGTTACCTCAATGGAAGATAGCAAGGGAGTCACAGTCAGCCCTTAGTGATACATAACTCATTGTTACCTCAATGGGAGATAGTAAGGGAGTCACAGTCAGCCCTTAGTGATACATAACTCATTGTTACCTCAATGGGAGATAGCAAGTGAGTCACAGTCAGCCCTTAGTGATACATAACTCATTGTTACCTCAATGGGAGATAGTTAGGGAGTCACAGTCAGCCCTTAGTGATACATAACTCATTGTTACCTCAATGGGAGATAGTTAGGGAGTCACAGTCAGCCCTTAGTGATACATAACTCATTGTTACCTCAATGGGAGATAGTTAGGGAGTCACAGTCAGCCCTTAGTGATACATAACTCATTGTTACCTCAATGGGATATAGCAAGGGAGTCTCAGTCAGCCCTTAGTGATACATAACTCATTGTTACCTCAATGGGAGATAGTTAGGGAGTCACAGTCAGCCCTTAGTGATACATAACTCATTTTTACCTCAATGGGAGATAGTTAGGGAGTCACAGTCAGCCCTTAGTGATACATAACTCATTGTTACCTCAATGGGAGATAGTTAGGGAGTCACAGTCAGCCCTTAGTGATACATAACTCATTGTTACCTCAATGGGAGATAGTTAGGGAGTCACAGTCAGCCCTTAGTAATACATAACTCATTGTTACCTCAATGGGAGATAGTTAGGGAGTCACAGTCAGCCCTTAGTGATACATAACTCATTGTTACCTCAATGGGAGATAGCAAGGGAGTCACAGTCAGCCCTTAGTGATACATAACTCCATGTGACCTGACTAGAAATTGATACGCGTATCGTATTTCCCCGTGTTTCGAGATGTATCCTCGCGACTCCATGATGAATTGCCATTATTTTGTGATTGCGTTGAAATTCGACCCCACCATCTCCACGTATTTCAAGCTTCCCACTCTCATGATAAACCTAACACCGTCTGCCAAGCTCTCACGGTCATATCATACTATGATTTCACATCGTCTGCCAAGCTCTAGCTCACGGTCATGACAAACCAAACATTCACATCGTATTTCAAGGCCTCCCTCGGTCATGACAAACCAAGGGTTGAAATCGCCTAGCCAACGTTCTCGTGGACGAGACAAGCCTTTGTGGCAGGTACTGTGTGGCACAATGGCTTACCATAAATGTCTTACCGCATAGGATCATGGTACATAACATGACCCTCGCGGAGTGCGTAATGTAGTGGCAAAAAGCAGATGCCACAGACTGGAATCGGGCCCAGATTACCCCTGCGCATGCGCACTCGCGTGCTTGTTCGCAGTCAAATTCCGGCGGGCTCGGTTTACGCACGTCAGACAGACTCAGACCGGGGTAACTTCAGACCGCAACCTGTGGGCTATAATTGTAGCGTGTGCAATTTGCTTCATGCAAATCAATGTTCACAGTTTTTTGTTAATCACGCTGAAAACTATTTCACGCATAGGTATCTAGTTTTGCAAATCGCCCGAATAGTTTTTCTGCAAAATAAAACACTTTAACATAGAACTCTATGAGAGCATTTTGGCGGGAACAAGGCCTTCTGCATTTATTCATGAAGAAGGCAAGTGCGACAAACGACACCTTTTGTAGAGCATAACACTAGTATTTGGGCGTAGATGACGGTATTGATCAAAGTCACGTATCCAAGATAAAGGTCACAGCAAGGCCAAGGTCACGAAACATTTTCTCGCGTAACTCCGTTAATATTAGGTTTAGAGTGCTGTCGTTTTTTAAGAGGGTTTTTCAGAGAAAAAGTATTGATACTGAAAGTTTTTCGAGCAATTGGCCAATGGTATTTTAGTGTCTTAAAAATGGTAAAAATTCGCTGTGACTACATGAGTGCGGGTAGATGACCCATAATGTCTAACTTTAATATGGCCAATCCCATTATAAAGCCTCGATACGCCAAATGACTGAGGACGCAGTGACGTTTGGGCCTATAACTCAGTCGATATTGGATGTACAGAGTAGCAGGTAAAATGTTCAAGTTGCACATAACAGCCGATTTTCGTCTTCCTTTTCAAGCTATGCTTGACGATCTCGTACTTTTTATTGCCCCCTTGGCCACAAGAGTTTTTTAAATATGTGCATCACAATAGACAACCATGGCACAGTATATAAGGAGGCTATTTATTCCTTGATTATTGATTGATATTCGTTATGCACACGAGTACAAGAGCTGCAACTTGAGCATAGAGAGAATAGTTCGGTCTCAGATAGACATATCCGCTGGACAGAACCCCGGGCGTTCTGCGCGGACCTCAGCGCGGGTCAGTAGTAGCCACGGATACTCTCACTGTAAGGTTTCAGTTGGTACTCGGGTCATAACCTAAACCGAATGCATATTACATTGATTGTTATCCTATCCTCAATAGTTGTTAGTGCTGCTCATTGAATGATAATATTATGGTTACAAGTACATGTTACGTTATTCACAAGCCAGACGGACATGGTCAGAATGTATAACGTGGTTTATTAGAGATTAGTGAATTCAGACAAACAGGTCAGTGAGGTGTTGCAGTGGCAACGACCAACGATAGAATGACAGAGAACTGCCCATCTATCTATTGGCTCATTAGCATAATTAAAGATGGCGCCATCTAGCGGTTAGTCAGGTTATAAAGTGGCGCCATCTACTAGTGAGCTGATATCACGTAACAGTACATACAAGATGAGGTTCAGTTGAACATTGAGCGTTATCGTATACCAACATGTGTGTTCATCTCATTATTATACACTGTACTGACGATCATAGCGAGGTTTATTCATGGATGACAACAAGGAGTGCATGGCCAGGGAATGTTTCTCGGGGTGTGTAGCACGAGTCACGTGACCTGAATTTGTCAGTCCTCTTGCAGTGCTCGCACCAGTTGATCCCAGAAGATAAGCTGAGCGTCTCTGTCCTCGTTCCACTTCATGTACGTCTTGGACTCCAATAATCGTGACAACGTCTTGTTCACGCCAGCCACGGGCAAGTCTCGCAGGATAACGAGAACGAGCACGTCCAGACCTTCCGAGATGTATTTCATGCGCGCCATCTGCATCTCAAATGAACACCACGAACTCTCGAGGAAAGACGGCGATAGCACGACCAGCGTCTTGCGGCTGGCCTCAATGCTGTTGACGAACTCATCTTCGATGTTGTGTCCCGGGATGAAGTCCCTATAGTGGATGCACAGCTTCAAGCCATGTACTTCCTCTAGTTGGACCCTCAGTGTGACATGAATCCAGGCACGGTCTTCAGAATTATAAATCACAAAGGCATCGTTTACGAAATTCTCGACTCTGGCGTTGTTCCTGTATTTACCCCACGCCCGCCTGGCCGCGTACAAGTAAAACCGAATCCGCCATCGTTTCTTGTACCCCAGGAAGACTAGACAGGATAGCAGAATCCCACCTCCACATCCCAGAGAAGAAGATACCGCTATGCTTGTGTATGAAGGGTGACAATGGGCTTCAAGAACCTCCAAGTCTACATTTTCAATGGGGACTCTTCCGGTCAAAGGGTGACTGCAGTAGTAATTGTTGCGACCTACAAGTACCCCAGCCACAGTCTGAACCCAGTGAACAAATTCCAAATGTAAACATGAACAAGAGAGAAGATTTCCTGTGAGATCTACACTCAAGTAATTCTCTTCGAACTTTGTCATTATTGCTGTACTGAGAGCTGCTATGTCGTTGTCTCGAGCATTTAGTTCACGAAGAGAGGGCGGAGCACCGATGAGCCATTCTAAAGTTGTCAGAGCGTTGTTGCTCAGATTGAGCGACTCTAGATTGATTAGCGAGTCAAAGACACCGCTATGAATGGCGGTGAGGCCATTATCAGCAAGATCCAGACTCCGTATCTTCGTCAGACCTTCAAACAAAGAGGTTGCGGCCTCATTCCCAAGGCTGATGTTATTGCCTCCCAGGAAAAGAATTTCAACCCCATGGAAACCTCTCAAAATCTTGTAATTGTTAATATTAAGTGCATTGTACTGTAGGTTGAGATATTTTACATTTCCGAAGCCCAGAGCCGTGACATTGAATGGATTAAGATAGCCGCCGAAGTTTACATAAGACACGTCTAAATACTTTACCTCATTGCCCCCGACACAGAATGTGACGTCATTCTGGAACTGGTCGAGATTGGAAAATTGCGCATTGTGGTGTAATGACAGGAATTCTAACCTCGGAGGTAAGGGTAACTGTATCCCTCTAAGACAACCAGGGTATTCAGCGATAACACTGTTAATGGTTGGCGCGAGTCGGCAGGGAATCGTCGTGAGGTTGGCGCAGAAACACCCTATGAGTTGGCAGGCAATTTTAGACCAGCTGAGCGAATGGTCAAATGGACAACCATCCGACAGAGCATCCAACACACTTCGTTTCTTGCGGGAATGGTTCAGGGTCTTCTTGCTGTAATACGTATGCCTTTGCTGATAATCACTTTGCCGTCCTGTATGTTCTCCGACCCGGGCACGCTGTTCTTCAAAATGATCATGTCCATGGGAACGGTCCGTAGCGGTTATGACGTCATGATGGTTCACATGACGCCACGCATCCATTTCCACTTTTCGCCTCCGTCGGTTTCGGTTGTTCTCTGTGGGGGCGCCGATGTTTGCAAAGTCGCTTATGTCGACATGACGTAACGCTGGGTGAAGCAGAAAGTCTAGCACTATACATGTGTCGTCGTCATGATTCGCATCCAAGAGGTTATGAGTGAATATGAATACCTCAAGGCGAGGCAGGAACTCGATTAGTCCCGGACTGTAGGCCACGAAGCCATTTTCACTCATATCCCACAGCTTTAACGGATATTTAGCCAACAATGGAAGGAAGTCTTTCATTACTATTCTCCTATTGTCGCCATATGGACGCTGGAAGTTTCTCAAACGAAGTTCCTCGATAGGAAGATGCGGAAAATGTTCAAACAAGGTCAGCAGTTTTCTAAAGTAGAATCTACGACTGTTGGACAAGTCCAGTTTCGTCAAGGCTACGAGTGGTGCGAATACTTCAGGCTTTGCTTCGACCAGGAGCACGTTAATTGATAACGACATCAGCGAGTGTAACCCAACAGCAGATCTTCATTAAGCAGGTAGTTATAGTCATATTGTAGACTTCGGGGGTCGGGGTGGGCGACAGTCAACTTCTTCAAATCGGGGAGATGCGAAAATGTCAACGTATCGAAGGGGAAATGCGGCGCGATCAGGGTGAGTCTCGTTGTGTTTGCGGACATCTGCGCGAGTTGCTTCTGGACATCTTCACTGTTGACAGCTTCGCACGAGACATCCCACATGATGTTGACGTCATCCCCACGCGGTCGACAGGCGCAACCTGTCGGACAGGTGGCCGGGCTTGGCGCCAAGATCACCTGGCTTTGCACAATATTGAAAGTTAATGACGCAGATACCATGACAACCGTCACTAGGTTTTCCCATAAGAGTGACGTCATCCTGTTTACGATGGTAAATTTCATAGCTTTTCATGAAAATCCAGATCTGAACTTGCTTGTGAAGCGAAATCGCACACGATCTCGTCAGGTTGCAAGACGTCCCTGTTGATGCAAGAAAATTCACATAAATTACTTCATACACGGCATGCAATGGACAACTGAGCAATACAGTTCTAGTACTTCTTTGTGATCGGGCGCCATAATGTCCATCTTGGTAATGGGAATTTTATTTTATTTTAAGTCGTATTGTCAATTATACAAAGAGGGCGCATAAACACCACCGTGGCAGATATATGTACTATACTGTGGAATTATGTGCATTATTGCCGAAATGTGGACAAACACATAAAAACAGCGAACAGGAAGACGGTTTGTAAAACTGACGACAAAACAACCTGCTTGTAAATATGATTGTGTTAACATGTTCCAATAAATTGAAACCCCTTTTAGCAGGCGCATAATTGTCCATAAACTGAATATCATCAGATACAACGCTATACAAGTGGGCTTTAAAAAGGTGTTGTTGTTAAGAACAAGTAAACGCCGACATGTGCCGGTTCACAGAATGCGAAGTTGTAAAACGCTTTTAGCAACATATGGACTGGTTCTGCTTGCTATTATAAACACTAGAGGTACTTTTGCAAATGCCAAGCGTTATCCCCATCGGTTCAGATGTGTGAGGCGCGTCAACGATATAGACTTCATTTAACGTAACACAGCGACATCATACCTAATAAACATACATATATATGTTCACTTAATGCGACTTGTGCCTCATTCTTTAGTCGCGTGGTTTGTCGACCCATTGATTTGTTCCGGTACAACGTTGTTGAGCCAACAATGATTTTTACAATAAAAAATGCACTGTGTCAGTTATGTGGCTTGTAATCTGGCTGGTTTTGGTGTGGGCTCTCCATGTGCCATATACAAACGGTATATATTTACAAACGGACGATTATGAGTAGAATTCGTGGCCTCCACCAGCCCTGCCACTTGACTATTCACAGAAACACATGTTTTAGCTACTGTTGGTTTTGCGGTCCTCCGGTGACCGGCCTCCAGGGGATGCCACGGCATTCCACATGCTACCCAACAGCGAAATACATTTACCTCTTCGCCCTGCTTACAAGCAACCAGGCGGTACAGGGCCACGGCGATGACATAACAAGTCCATAACTCACCATTACCTCACGGCCTGTTGCAGATATATTAAAGTGAACATCACCTTGGCTGACAGCACCACAGCTGTAGCTCGAGTTTGCAACACTTTCATATGATAACAGTGAACATTAAATATCCTACAATTTATGCGGAGCCGGCCGTATATCAATTATTTTTACAGCTTCAATGAAAACACTCCCTGTTATCGCTGGATCATCGTATGCTGAACGAGCAGAGAAGAACGAAATTTAAGAATACCTGTATTTAAAATAATGAATATAGGTCATTCAAATATAATTTGCGGAATCGACGCCAATTTTTGTGAGAAAATCTACCAAATTCAAGTGCTTAAGAATCTTTGAAATGCATGAACGGTCAATTGTTTTGTTACGCATCAAAGAGCATTCAACTGATACATGCATGTGGATGTTTTGCATTAAGGTACATTGCTGCATGTTACTAAATTCAAACAAGTGGGTTCCACTTACAGTTTGATCGAACATCGCTTGGTCGTCTCTTTGGGCAGAATGTGTTCAAATGGGAGATTCATGCCCTGAAGAGGGAAAGCCCCAAACATTCACTACGTGACCGTGTCGGACATGGTGGCTGCCTATTGCTTCCTGCATGCACATATTGGGTGAAGCGCATGGCAAGCTACTTGCGTCACATTTCGTGGAAATAAATGTGTGTTTTAGGCCGCCGTTGTGCACCCAGTGCCTAATCGGGCCCAAGAACCCACCAGGGACGACGAAGGAGGGTGGTGCATGCCCCATATTAGGGGCACCGAGCCGGATTTGAACCCAGGACCAATTGATCTGCGGTTTGGTGGCGCCATATGTGACCCCATATTTCTCTGAAGCTAGGTCTCTCTCTGTTCATGGATGTAGCTGGATCTATTTGTCCTTTTCTAGGTTTATCTGTCTCTGTCTACAGAGAGAGATATGTCTTTCTGTCTCTGTCTATTTACAGAGCTGGGTCGATCTGTTCTTGTCTATAGACAGAGCTATGTCTATCTGTCCTTGTCTATAGACAGATTTGGGTCTATCTGTCCTTGTCTAAGAACAAAGCTGGGTCTATCTGTCCTTGTCTATAGACAGAGCTGGGTCTATCTGTCCTTGTCTATGAACAGAGCTGGGTCTACCTGTCCTTGCCTATAGACACAGTTAGTTCTATATGTCCTTGTCTATAGACAGAGCTGGGTCTTTCATTCATTGTCTATAGACAGACCGAGCTAGGTTTATCTGTCCTTGTCTATGACCAGAGCTGGGGCTATCTTTCCTTGTCTATAGACTGAGCTGGGGCCATCTGTCCTGATCTATAGACGGATAGCCCCAGCTATCTGTCTATAGATAGCTGGGGCTATTTGTCTGTCTGCTATCTGTCTATCTTTCTATCTGATATTGTCTATCTGCCTATCTGTCATTGTCTATCTGTCATTGTCTATAGACAGACCGAGCAAGGTTTATCTGTCCTTGTCTATGAACAGAACTGTGTCTATCTGTCCTTGTCTATGGACAGACAGAGATAGTCTATCTGTCCGTGTCTATAGACAGAGCTGGGTCTATCTGTTCTGATCTATGGACAGGGCTGAGTCGATCTGTCCTTATCTAATCTTAGACAGATCGAGCTAGGTTTATCTGTCCTTGTATATAGAGAGAGCTTGGGTTATATGTCCTTGTCTATGAACAGGGGTGAGTTTATCTGTCCTTATCTATAGACAGAGCTAGATCTATCTGTCATTGTCTATAGACAGACCGAGCTAGGTATATCTGTCCTTGTCTATGAACAGAGCTATTTCTAGCAGTCCTTATCTATAGACAGATCAAGCTAGGTCTATCTGTCCTTATCTATGGACAGGTCGAGCTGGGTCTATCTGTTCTTGTCTATAGACAGCCGGAAATAGTCTATCTGTCGTTGTCTATGGACAGAGCTGGGGCTATCTGTCCTTATCTATAGACAGATCGAGCTTATCTGGCCTGATCTATGGATAGGGCTGAGTCCAACTCTCCTGATCTATAGGCAAATCGATCTAGGTTTATCTGTCCTTGTCTATAGACAGATCTGGGTCTATCTGCCCTTGTCTATGGACAGAGCTATAGCTATCTGTTCTTATGTATAGACAGCGCTGAGTCGATCTGTCCTCATATATATAGACATATCGAGCTAGGTCTGTCTGTCCTTGTCAATAGACAGATCTGGGTCTATCTGTCCTTGTCTATGAACAGGGCTGATTCGATCTGAGTCGATCGACAGAGATAGTCTACCTGTCCTTATCTGTAGACAGACAGGGATAGTCTATCTGTCCTTGTGTATAGACAGAGCTGAGTCTTTCTCTCCTTATCTGTCGACAGGTCTGAGTCTATCTGCCCTTGTCCATAGACAGAGCTGGCACTATCTGTCATGGTCTATAGACAGACCGAGCTAAGTCTATCTGTCCTTGTTTATAGACAGAGCTGGGTCTTTCTGTCCTTGTCTATAGACAGACAGAGCTAGTCTATCTGTCCTTGTCTATAGACAGAGTTGGGTCTATCTGTCCTGATCTATGGACAAGGCTGAGTCGATTTTTCCTCATCTATAGACAGATGGAGCTAGATTTATCTGTCCTTGTATATAGACAGAGCTTGGGCTATCTGTCCTTGTCTATGAACAGGGCTGAGTTTATCTGTCTTTATCTATTAACAGAGCTGGGTCTATCTGTCCTTGTCTATAGACAGAGCTGGGCCTGTCTGGCCTTGTCTGTAGACAGAGCTCTGAAGGTAGGTCTTTCTCTCTGTTCATGGATGTAGCTGGATCTATTTGTCCTTGTCTAGGTTTATGTGTCTCTGTCTACAGAGAGAGCTATGTCTTTCTGTCTTTATCTATTAGCAGAGCTGGGTCTATCTGTCCTTGTCTATAGACAGAGCTGGGTCTGTCTGTCCTTGTCTGTAGACAGAGCTGGGTCTATCTGTCCTTGTCTGTAGACAGAGCTGGGTCTATCTGTCGTTTTCTATGAACAGGGCTGGGTATGTCTGTCCTTAGCTATAGAAAGAACTGGATATATCTTACCTGGGCTACCAGACCCGGTTTAGTGCCTTAATGTTGGCTAGATGACTGTGGTGTTTGAAAGTCCCCTTGTGCTGGATTAGTTGTTGGGGGAGTGGTACAAGCTCTGATATGTGATAATTGCTGGAAAGTTAGCCGCTTGCCATGTTCAACAGTCAGTGTCCAGGCCTGCCAGTTAGGCCCGAACCTGGATTTCAAGACCGTACTCGAGAGAGTAAACCTCCACGTTGCAGCCTGGAGCGATGATATACAGGTATTATAACAGGAAGTAATGGATCTCTGCCCACCCAACCTGGGGAAGACCCCGGCTAATGCACATACCTGGCCAAAAATAGTCAAGTCAAGTGAAGTCAAATATCATTTATTCAAACCAAGTGTACAAAAGAAAAGAAAGAAAAGAAAAAAAAAACGGGATCCTGCATACATCAAGTCAAAAAAAAAAGTAATAATAATAGTAGTAAAACAGGTAAAAGAAGAAAAGCAAAAAAGTATACACTTGGTTGGGGAGACTCCAACTAAAACCCTAGCTGGGTTGCTGGCGTTGGAGCCACCCAAATATTAAATAAGAAAAAAAACGTTAAGCGGCATATAAACTTGAAAACAAATGATCCAACACGGGCCCACCACCACAACAATGTTGTGCGGTTAAAACAAATGCAGGAGGGTTACAAAATATAATGTCATAGTTATTAATTACAATAAAACACTCAAGTCAGTTGCACGCGGCAGGTATAACAGTGTGGAATATTACAGTTATAAGAATATGTATTAACAATAAGGTGTTTAATATATTTTGAATACCCTTCTAAACTATGCGTATGAACCTTTTGAATAATTTGGCTTGGTTCATTATTGACGACTTCAACCAGACTATATCTAATACATTTCGTAACAAAGTCATGCTGAGCTCTAACGGTGGGAGCATAGTTTCGGTAGCGAGTATAATGAGTATGCACGTCGTCATTTCGGACCATGGACAGTTTATAAAAATAGCCAGGTAATTTTTCATTAGTTAATTTGTGATAAAATTTTAATTTTTGTAAACGATGTATGTCTTCTAATTTTTTTTTGTGGGCTATAACTGTGTCATTTTTTGTCTATATATTTGGAGAGCATTCAGATGTAACCCGGGCACAATATATCATAGTTGTCGTATCGACAAAACGTCTGGAGGCCCGAGCTTAGTATATACCAGGTAAACCCTAGTTACTGGGATGATGAGGTCCTAATCACATATGTTATCCAATCAGCAAACTATTGCTTACCGCCTGCTAACAATGCCATGAGACGGTGTAACATGACCAGCCGTCCCCCCATGACAGCGTGTCCCCCCTGCAGTTCGGGTATACATACGCGCGGTGGAGGGCACTAGTTATGGGGGGACACATTGTCATGGGCTGAATATAGCTATGACCAGATGTCTCCTTAGTCCAGCAAAAGATTACCGATCTATTGGGGTTAAGGGATATAGGGAGTGCGGGACACATTGTCATAGGCTTAATATAGCCATGAACAAGTGTCCCCTGAGCATTGGATCACTGATCCATATGGGTTAAGAGACATGGAGCTATGAGCTGGGGTCTCTTTAGTTTAGCTTTGGATTACTGATCCAGGTGGGTTAGAGGACATGAAGAGAGGGGGGCGTGACAACTTGTCGTGGGCTGAATTTAGTTGTGACCAGGTGTCCCCTTAGCCTAATTGGCACGGGATCAACGATCCACGTGGGTTAAGGGACATAGGGAGTGGGGTGGGGGGCATACTGCCACGGGTTAAATACAGTCATAACCAAATGTCCCCTTAGCTTAGCATTGCATCACTGATCCATGTTGGTTAATGGACATGAGGAGGGGGGGGGGGGGGCATGTTGTCATGGGCTGACTTTTGTAATTGATAATTCCAGCTCAAAACATATCAATAAAAAGGTGAATGTACAAAAACACTATACCATGACAGGTATAATGAACAAAATCATGTGGCACCATGAGCTTCACATTGTAACAAAGTCGGTATTCGTCGGTTCATGTTTGTAAGCTTCTACATGATTAACTGGGTATATAATTGATCTATTACATGATTCTGTATAATCTGTTATATATCTATGATGTCACTATATGATTAACTGCTTGTATAATTGATCTATTATATGATTCTATATAATATGTTATATATCTTTGATATCACTATATGATTAAATAATCATATATTTAACATGGTTTGGTGATTTTTCCTATATAATCTGTTAAGTGTCTATAATATATATATATATGTTATGTTTGTACCTGTTTCTGGTAAAATGAACAACAGGGCTTTGTTTTCTTTTATTCATACATGATATGGTGATGTTATGATAAATGACTGATAAATTATTATGATTAATAAATCTGGGTGAAACCTGTGGTGAAAGTGCTGTTCTAATGTTAGTCTATGAGCCCTCCCCTATCAATCGACACCCGCTAATAGCTAAGAGTTATTTCCCTGTCATGCCAGGGCGGTGCCACGCAGTATGCCGACTGCGGATCCCCCCCTTTCCTGTCCATTCCGGCGGGGGGGGGGGGGAGACCCGAGATCTGGGGACGACATAAAAGGGGGTGGGTGGTGGTGCATCTATCTCCACACCCCGGCGGGGCTGATAGCAGCAGAGCAGATAGCCCACCCACTGTATTACTCTCCTCGGCTGGCAGGGTAAATCCCTACCATGCTCTAGAGAGGCCATGTGGGTGGTTGACTAGACTGCACCATGATCGGGCCCCGATGAGAGGGCGCAGTCTTCGGGAAGCGGACTTGGATTGTTAGACTGTGCGTGCATGTAAACCGGTGTCTGTCTTCCATCAATGGTTTCTGACAGACACCGGTGCCTAGGTTAGTCTGGGGGTCTTATTTTCACTAGTTCTGTTAGTCTAAAGTTATGGTCAATCGTGCGTATGATGTTAGTTTGGCACCGATTTATAATAAATTTGTCTCTATATTCCGGATTCATGCATGTAAAATATAGATCTTGTTTAATTCTCGAAGCCAGCTTATTATTAAATATAGTATGTGTTGGAACTGTGCGTCCTTCTTCTCCAAGTTGTCTTGATAACCACAGGTAGTTGTTGAATAAGTTGTATAAGTAATTTATAGTAGTGGACGAAATTTTGCGAATGTTTGAATATTGTGTTGTAGAAGCTTAGTGGTTGAATGTCTTTTGTTATGTCTTTAAAAAAGGGTAAAAATGACTTATTGTACTTCTATATATAGGTGTAAAGACTTTAGCGATGTCTAATTGTTGGTGGAAAACTTTCCCAGTTTGTGATTGCTATTGGGATCTTGGCTTTATTTTGGATTTTCTTATAAAGTAATTTGAGGGTGAATTTATATATTTGTATTGTTTGGTCGTGTCTTACTTTGATTAGACGTTTGGTAGGTTACTGGGTCCTTCTATTTGTCGTGGAATAATGTTTTTCCATCCCGTTTGTATATGCTATCTATTATCTTTTGATATTTATTTCTATTGGTTTGTTTACTTTCTAGATTATATATTTCCATTAGATCATCCCATGTCATCAGCTGATTATTTAAGGTAATATCTTCAATTGTTAGGACACTTTTATCCAGAAATTCTGGGTCGAATATATTATATTTGGTTGTTTTCAAAGCTGTATGTCTGTCGGTCGGGACATACATACATAATAACGCCGCCTAAGTACGACTCCAGTGTACGCACTCGCCGTGACGGAGCACTACATGCATATGCGTTTTGTTTCGCTCAGTGGTATGACTTGGCGGTCCGCACGGCGACTTCCCTAGCCATACGGATTGCACTGACATTGTCGGAGTAGCACGCGGTGCTGTGTCTATAGCCAGTGTAGGCAGGACAAAAATCAAATGGAAAACGGCCTGTGGAGACGCTACCTCAACGTCGGTCAGACGCCTATTTCTGAAAAATCCCAGTGGCGGATCCAACCAGACTGATGGTTTGTCGGGGGCGGGGGCAGGGATGGGGACTTATCACCCACCAGTTTTATTTGGTGCCATGAACCATTATTAAGTCGAATTTTCATGTTTTGTATGTGTGTGTTTGGTATGTCTGTCTGTCGGTCTGTGTGTGTGTGTGTGTGTCTGTCTGTAACGCAACGTTCCAAATTTACAAAAAATATGCGCAATGGCCACCGTCAGGCTAAGTTCGTAGATGGGCTATGGGGGTCAAAGGTCAAGGTCACATGATTTTTCTGAAATTCGCTTATCCATTGAAAGATAGGACCATAAATCGGGAAGATCGCTATAACGTTCACAGTTTTCATTTAATCACGCTGCCAGTTATCTTACGTATTGGGCCTACAGATACCTTATATGCGGTGTTTGATCTTTGCAAATCGCCCAAATAGTTTTTCTGTTCAAAATTCCCAAACTTGAACATGGGACACTAATAGAGCAAACTGGGCCGGAAAATGACCCCATGAAGGGAGCAAATCAGACACTTGGCGTGAGACATAACATTAGTATTTGGGCGCGAATTACTATATTGATCAAGGTTTCGCATCCTAGGTCAAAGTCACTGCAAGGCCAAGGTCACGCATCCAAGGTCAAATCACAGCAACGTCAAGGTCACGAAACGTGAATTGTAATTCGCCTAACCATTAAAAGATAGGCCCAACCATCGTAAAAATCGCTATAACGTTCACAGTGTTCAGTTAATCACGCTGAACGTTGTTTCACGTATTAGGCTTATAGGTATATGGTTTGGCAAATCGCCCTCATAGTTTTTCTGCAGAAAATTAATAAAAAGTAGAGCATTTTGACGTGAAAATTACCTGCTTCATTTATCAAGGCAACTTGTGAGACAAAGGACATCTTGCGTAGCATATTACACTAGTTTTTAGGCGCGGAGGACGATATCGCTCAAGGTCACGTATCAAATGTCAACGTTACAGCAAGGTATTGGGTTTAGAGAGCTACTGTTTCTTTGAGAGTATTTCCGGACACTGAAACTTTTTCGAATAATTGGCCAGTGATATTTTAGTGTCGTTAAAACTGTAAAGATTCGTTGTGACTAAATGAATGCAGGTAGATGACCCATATGCGGTGGACTATGAACCAATGTTTGTGACATCATGTGTGACAAATGACATTGAAAACGAAATCTAAGCGCAAATCCCTGAACCGGTCGCAAGATTGATAAACCTGCTTTACCCCTCTGCCCCAAACAAATTTGAAATATGCATCCAAATAGACAACCATGGCAAAGTATATATATGGAGGCTATTTATTCCTTGATTATTGATTAATATTTCGTTCTACACACGAGTACAAGAGCTGCAACTTGAGTATAGAGAGAATGTTACGTTATGTTAATACTGCTAATATATCATTTATATTGTAATTACAAGTACATATATGACGAGAATCAGTTGAACATTGAGCGTTATTGTATACCAACATGGGTGTTCATCTTATTATTATACACTGTACTGACGATCATAGCCAGGTTCATTTATAGATGACAACAAGAAGTGCATGGCCAGGGAATGGTTCTCGGGTTGTGTAGCACGAGTCACATGACCTGAATTTGTCAGTCCTCTTGAAGTGCACGCACCAGTTGATCCCAGAAGATAAGCTGAGCGTCTCTGTCCTCGTCCCACTTCATGTACGTCTTGGACTCCAGTAATCGTGACAACGTCTTGTTCACGCCAGCCACGGGCAAGTCTCGCAGGATAACGAGAACAAGCACGTCCAGACCTTCCGAGATGTATTTCATGCGCGCCATCTGCATCTCAAATGAACACTACGAACTCTCGAGGAAAGACGGCGACAGCACTACCAGCGTCTTCCGGCTGGCCTCAATGCTGTTGACGATCTCATCTTCGATGTTGTGTCCCGGGATGAAGTCTCTGTAGTGGATGCACAGCTTCAACTCATGTACATCCTCCAGTTGGACCCTCAGTGTGTCATGAACCCAGGCACGGTCCTCAGAATTATAAATCACAAAGGCATCGTTTACGAAATTCTCGAGTCTGGCGGTGTTCCTGTATTTACCCCACGCCCGCCTGGCCGCGTACAAGTAAAACCGAATCCGCCATCGTGTTTTGTACACCAGAAAGCCTAGGCAGGATAGCAGAATTCCACCTCCGCATCCCAGGGAAGAAGATACCGCTATGTTTGTGTATGAAGGGTGACAATGGGCTTCAAGAACCTCCAGGTCTACATTTTCAATGGGGACTCTTCCGGTCAAAGGGTGACTGCAGTAGTAATTGTTGCGACCTACGAGTACCCCAGTCACAGTCTGAACCCAGTGAACAAATTCCAAATGTAAACATGAACAAGAGAGAAGATTTCCTGTGAGATCTACGCTCAAGTCATTATCTACAATCTTTGTCATTATTGCTGTACTGAGAGCTACTATGTCGTTGTCTCGAGCATTTAGTTCATGAAGAGAGGGCGGAGCACCGATGAGAAATTCTAAAGTTGTCAGAGCGTTGTTGCTCAGATTGAGCGACTCTAGATTGATCAGCGAGTCAAAGACACCGCTATGAATGGCGGTGATGCCATTATCAGCAAGATCCAGACTCCGTATCTTCGTCAGACCTGTTACAGACCTGACACCAACAAAGAGGTTGCGGCCTCAGTCACAAGGCTGATGTTATTGCCTCCCAGGAGTAGGATTTCAACCCTATGAAAACCTCTCAGCATCTTGTAATTGTTACGATTAAGTGCATTGTACTGTAGGTTGAGATATTTTACATTTCCGAAGCCCAAGGCCGTGACATTGAATGGATTAAGATAGCCGCCGAGGTTTACATAAGACACGTCTACATACTTTACCTCATTGCTCGCGACACATATTGTGACGTCATTCTTGAAATGGTCGAGATTGGAAAATTGCGCATCGTGGTGTAATGACAGGAATTCTAACCTCGGAGGTAAGGGTAACTGTACCCCTTTAAGACAACCAGGATATTCGGCGATAACACTGTTAATGGTTGGCGCGAGTCGGCAGGGAATCGTCGTGAGGTTGGCGCAGAAACAGTCCATGAGTTGGCATATAATTTTAGAGCAGCTGAGCGAATGGTCAAAAAGACACCCATTCGGCAGAGCATCGAACACGCTTCGTTTCTTGCGGGAATGGTTCAGGGTCTTCTTGCTGTAATACGTATGCCTTTGCTGATCACCGCTTTGCCGTCCTGTATGTTCTCCGACCCGGATCCGCTGTTCTTCAACATGATCATGTCTATGGGCAAGGTCCGTAGCGGTTATGACGTCATGATAGTTCACATGAACCCACGCATTCATTTCCACTTTTCGCTTCCGCCGGAGTCGGTTGTTCTCTGTGGGGACGCTGATGTTTGCAAAGTCGCTTATGTCGACATGACGTAACGCTGGGTGAAGCAGAAAGTCTAGCACTATACATTTGTCGTCGTCATGATCCGCATCCAAGATGTTATGAGTGAATGTGAATACCTCAAGGCGAGGCAGGAACTCGATTAGTCCCGGACTGTAGGCCACGAAGCCATTTTCACTCATATCCCACAGCTTTAAAGGAAATTTAGACAACGCCCGAAGGAGATCTTTCATTACTATACTCCTATTGTCGCCATATGGACGCTGGAAGTTTCTTAAACGAAGTTCCTCTATAGGAAGATGCGGAAAGTGTTCAAACAAGGTCAGCAGTTGCGTGAAGTAGAATCTACGACTGTGGGATAAGTCCAGTCTCGTCAAGGCTACGAGTGGTGCGAATACTTCAGGCTTTGCTTCGACCAGGATCACGTTAATTGATAACGATATCAGCGAGTGTAACCCAGTAAACAGACCTGCATTAAGCAGGTAGTTATAGTCATATTGTAGACTTCGGGGGTCGGGTTGGGCGACAGTCAACACTTTCAAATCGGGAAGATGGGAAAATGTCAACGTATCGAAGGGGAAATGCGGCGCGATCAGTGTGAGTCTCGTTGTGTTCGCGGACACCTGCGCGAGTTGCTTCTGGACATCTTCACTGTTGACAGCTTCGCACTTGACTTCCCACGTGATGTTGACGTCATCGCCATGCGGTCGACACGCGCAACCTGTCGGACAGGTGGCCGTGCTTGGCGCTAAGATCACCTGGCTTTGCGCTACCAGACCCGGTTTACTGCCTTAATGTTAGCTAGGTGACTGTGGTGTTTGAACGTATCCTTGTGCTAGATTGGTTCTTGGGGAAGTGGCACAAGCATTGATATGTGGTAATTGCTGTAAAGTTAGCCGCCAGGCCTGCCAGTTAGGCCCGAACCTGGATTTCACGACAGTACGCGACAGTAAACCTCCTCGTTGCAGCTTGGAGCGATGCTATTGTAGCTTTTGTAGCTGCCATGGGGGAATGTAAAAACCCATCAAAGTATTATGTATTCAACGAGTTATTAAATATTCGTGTAAATTGTTATGGGTGGATGACGCCAGATTACCGAACGCTTGTTATGAGATGTTGCATAACCTTGATAAAGCTGGAAAAATTACATGAGCTACCGGCGTTAAAAACACTCTCTGTAGACTAGGTTTTGGTATTTGTTTGATAACTAAGAGGTGGGAACTGTTGAAATGTTTATTAGTGAAATTAGGCAGAGATTAAATTATGTGGCTCAACAAGAGTGGCTAATTAAGTGACTTAAACGAGCGCAGTAACCTTGATACGTTAGCGCAATTTAAATCCTTGCTAGAACCAGAACTGCATTTAAAGCATATCACCAAGGTGAATGACAGAAAGGCTTTAGCAAGGTTGAGATGTTCTGCTTACCATTTAAAAGTAGAGAGAGGAAGACACAGGAAATTAGACAGAGAAGACAGGTTTGCAAATAATGTGCTAGAATCGGTGAAATTTGCTGTTGAAGATAAATACCTGTGATGACGTGCGCCGTATATTCCGTGTCTAGAACCAAATCACCTTCACAAAGGCTTCACAAATTGATCTTGTAACCTGGATCAAATTATAATTAAAAACTTAGCCAATTTTGTATATGAAGCCTGCTCACAGAGGCTCGCAGCTTTGGAAAACTTATTTAATATATATATTAAAACAGGGAACCCGGCTAATGCACATACCGGACAGTCAGTCACAAAACTGGCCAAACATAGTGAGCTATAACTTTTGTGTACATATTTGTAGAACATTCAAATGTAACCCGGGCCCAATATATCATAGTTGTCTGGACGATAACACGCTGGAGGCCCGAGCTTAGTACATACTAAGTAACCCCTAACTACTGGGATGATGAAGTCCTAATCACATATGTTATCCAAGCATCCAGTCTGTGAACAGGGCTAGGTCTATCTGTCCCTTGTTTTTGAACCTGGCTGGGTCTATATGTCCTTGTCTATAGATAGAGCTGAGTCTATCTTTCCTTATCTATAGACAGAGCTAGGTCGATCTGTCCTTGTCTATGAACATGGTGGGGGCTATCTGGTTATCTAAGCAGCAAACGATTGCTTACCGTCTGCTAACAATGCCATGAGACGGCATAGTGAATATGTATACTAGAATTTGTCAAGCATAGCTTAAGAAGAAAGACAAAAATTGGGGTGATAGGTGCAACTTGAACATGTTAGTACCGACTGCGACTATTTACATGCAATACCGACGGGATTATAGGCCGAAACGTCACCACGCCGTCAGTCATTTGGCGTATTGAAGCTTTTATAATCGCATTGGCCATGTTAAAGTGTTTATTTGCTAGCATCCAAACTACTGGTTCGAGTTGGACGCCATTTGGCACACATGATGCCAACAATATGGGTACATATTGCACCCCATATGAGTCATCTATCTGCATTCATACAGTCACAGCGATTTTTTGTCAATGTCAAAATGAATCATCCAATAACTCGAAACTATAATGTGAGGTAAAATCTAAGTGAATATATCATTTGCGCCTCTCTCTGAAGAATACTCTCAAACAGAAAGCGAATCTCTAGACCAAATATTAACGAAGTTACACGGGAAAACATGTTTCGTGACCTTGACCTTGCTGTGACCTTAACCTTGCTGTGACCTTGACCTTGCTGTGACCTTGACTGCAAAGCAAGTACAGTACTTCACAGCAAAATACTAATCTCATGTTTCACAGAAAGTGTCCTTTGTCTCACTGTTCCCCTTCATGGAGAAATTGTGGAGGCCCTGTTCCCGCCAAAATGCTCCCGTAGGGTCCCATGTTAAACTTTGGAAATATTTCATAGAAAAACTATTCGGGCGATT
Source organism: Arenicola marina (assembly GCA_964019135.1). NCBI lineage: Eukaryota > Metazoa > Annelida > Polychaeta > Arenicolidae > Arenicola > Arenicola marina. The sequence continues at coordinate 36,734,387 of OZ025259.1, read as the reverse complement.
TGATTTTTTTTGAAATGTGATACAAGATACCTATGGGTCCAATACGTGAATTATTTTGGAGCATCATTAAAGCAAAACTGTGACAGGAGTAGCGAATTTCCCGAATTTTGGTCCTATCTTTCAATGGTTAAGCGAATTTCGAAAAGAATCCTGTGACCTTGACCTTTGACTTATATGGCCCATCTACGAAAGCCTGACGATTGAGACAGACAGAGAGACAGACAGACAGACACACACACACAGATCCAGTAGCAGCAGCAGTAGCAGCACATATAATAATAATAATAATATAATGGCGAAACAGGTACTAACAGGTGGTTGCAGTTGCTTAAAGTCTTATATGCTCATACCCACCCTAGGTAATTGCCTAGCGCTTTGTAAGCAGTTATAATTAAGGGTGTATGCTCATAATGGCCGAACGGCAAAACGCCCGCCCTCTCCAAGACCCATCCCCAGCCCCAGATGCGGATTCGGACTAACCTAGTACTAGTAGTAGAAGTAGCAGTGGCGGTAGTGGTTTCTAGGTAGTAGTAAGCTTACTAGTGGTCACTTTACGTTGACTAAATTTGCTGTTAAATCTCTATAAGTTTTAGTTATCTTTCGCTGCCTAATTACCAAACAATCGATCACACCAACAAACACCATTGTAAACAAGTCCACACTAGCTTCGGGGTCACTCTGGTGAGACGGCGCGAACAGCAGCAACAGACAGTCCAATCGCTGAGGCGCAGAGTAATCCGCTCGCGGCTCGGCCAACCCCTACCACCCCACACCCCCCCCTCCCTCTCCTTCCACCTATGGTAGGGGTGGTGAGAGCGACTCGGCCGTTACGCCTTTCGGCCATTCTGTACAGCATTCATGTACATAGCATGCTTTACCAGTTATAACAGCCGGTTATAACCAGTTAAGACACCTGACAGGTCCGACTGGCAGTATATTACTGTTGGGATTTCTACCGCAGGTTGACACAACCCATAAGCCCAGTGGCTCAGGACCTGTACGATGGCGAATGTGACGCTGCTGTGGACTGAACTGTCTTTCTGGTTTAAAGATATAGCTGCGTGGCCAGTTCTATGAGGCGCCATAGTGGACAAAAGCCCCACGAGTTTGTGCCCGCAAGGGTTGAGTTTAGTCCTGCAAGGGTTGAATTCGCACATGCAAGACCTGCAAGGGTTGAGTTGGTGCCTGCAAGGGTTGAGTTTAGTCCTGCAAGGTTTGACTTTAATCCTGCAAGGGTTGAGGATAGTCCTGCAATGGTTGAATTTAGTCCTGCAAGGGTTGAGTTTAGTCTTGAAGGGGGTTTAGCTTAGTCCTGCAAGGGTTGAGTTTAGTCTTGCAAGGCTTGAATTTAGTCCTGCAAGGTTTGAGTTGGTGTCTGCGAGGGTTGAGTTTAGTCCTGCAAGGGTTGAATTCGTACATGCAAGATCTGCAATGGTTGAGTTTAAGCCTGCAAACCTTGAGTCGACCTGGGCCTTGCAGGGTTGAGTTTTGGCCTGCAAGGGCTTAAATTTTTGTTTGCATGGGTTGAGATCGCATGCTGTAGCAACCGGCATCGTGTCTATAGTCGGCGATAGAGGGCGCCGTTACTTTAAAAGCACGTGTTTCGTATTAAAATAAATATCCTCATATTAAATAAATATATTTTCATAATAGAAATATATATTAAAATATTATCAATATAAATTGTAATATTAACAACAATAACACCATTTATAATACATTTTTTCTGATATAAATTTTTGCTTTTAATTGGGAAAAGCCATGCGATTGTTCTTTTTAATATAACAAAAAGTACTGTTTTTTTTCTCTTTGTTTCTTATTAGACTAGGATTTCTTCTTATATAATATAATTCTAAGCATCTAAGCCTGTAGTCTGTACACCACAGTGGCCAGGGTGATTCAGCAGTAGGCCTAACACTGTCAGTGGCGGATCCAAGAATTTAACAGCCCGCCCCCGGCGCCCCCCCCCCCT